>JBBPBR010000007.1:41514602-41533743 GCA_037974775.1 Cicer pinnatifidum
AAAACTTAAACCAAGGAAATTTTAGGATCGCAACCTAGCTGATAAAATGTCATGAATTTTGGCTTCTATCTTTCTGCTTGTTATTCCTCTCTATAAATAATGGTTACAACCTATACAAGTAATTACCTCTAAGAAAGTAGATAAATACATTTAATGAGAGATATTATTTCTTGATTCACACTATTATAAGGCTACTAGTGTTTTTCCATGCACCAGATGTCGAGTCATGAGTGTAAAGAAGGTGTTCAAAATCTTATATCTCTATTATTTGGGCTTGAGCATGAGGGGGGGGTGATGAGATCCCATGCCGACTAATCCTCATCTCTTGAGAGTGTTTTTTGAGATTGAATTTGGCCCAAGTCCATTCTAAGAGAAATGGTACTATTCTAATTATGAGTGATTTGATAACTCGGCATAATGTCTGTATTTATGCTCATAAAGATTAGAAGGCTAATAAATTCTACATACAATATACTAAATGATTATTGCTTATGCTATTTCCTAAGGTCTATTTGAATCTACTCTACTTATATACAATGAATGTAAGCAAGTGGAGCAATAAAACTTATGAACATTAATTCTGAATCTATCTCCAAGATTACAGATTAAGCAGTGAAATATTTTTCTGTTTGAACTAATTGTTTCAAACTATTTTTGCTTTAGTTACAGTAGGAAGTAAAAAGGTACATTTAACATCTAAGTACTTGCTGACCTACAGAAAAATGAGCAAATGTCAATGTAGCTGTTCTTGTATGGAATTTTCCATATAATGATCAAATTTATTCCAAGAGTAATTTATCAATCTAGGGATAAAAAAGTGTGCTGGATGTAAGTTAGATCACGGAGGTTGCTTTACCTCCACAAAAGTGCCGAGCATGATTTCCTTCCTTCAGATATCGCATTCTCAGTACTTACAGTTCTGACCAGCCTCTTTTCTTCCGCGTCATCCTCTTCCCTCATATATAGAAGAACCATCCTAAGCATGCACAAGAATGGTTGGTCACTGTCTAATAACTGGTATAATGCAGTCATTGCACCCATTCCGGTACCTGACCCTCTACCTATACCAAGACCACCACCAAGCCCAGAATCATCTAGTAACAATGTTTGGAGCATTGCCACAGACTTCTTAACCAAAGGAAGCTCAATCCAGTTGCCACTGGCATCTTTCTCCAAAGAAGATTTCCAAACATCCCATCCACTCCCACCACCACCAAATGAAGCTGTATTTGAAGGAAGGCCAACACCATACCACAAACGGCTCCTATATTTCCACCCAATTGCTAAATCCTTAGCACAAGACCCATATGATACAAAAGCACAAGAAACAGCCTCATATGGCTCAGCTGCAGCTGCTGCTGCAAGCCGTTCAATAGTTGAAGTAGAGATCTCACCATTTGCATCAGCCATTGATGAAAGGACCTACAATATTTTACAGCATAAGTTTGACCAGTGTAACACTAAACATAGAAAAGACTATAGAGAGAAAAAGTGACGGGGGCTAATAAAGTAATACTAACAAGACTGCAACTAAACTAAAAGAATGCAAAAAATGGCAAAAAGCTACCTGTTAAATCCAAAGGGTATGCCTAAGAGTTGGAGATAAGACATTGTAAAAAAGAATTTTAAAGGCATATAAGCAACATATTAGTAATTTTCCAGAAAACGCTTATAAAGAATAGGATGATATGCAATTTCAGAGTTTGCAGGAATATGGGAACAGCAATAGAGACCAATTTTTTCTGTTTATGACATAAGCATTTATGCATGATACTCTTAAATTACTGTATTCTCACATCGAGAGAGATTCCCCCAGAATTACTAGATGATGATGTACGATCACCCAAAACTTCTGTTGATTCACCGATTATTGACATTGATGTTGAGTTCTTATTGATTGGATAAAAGAGAGAAAGAGGAGATGGAGAGCCATCTGCAACACGCAAAGAGGAGGATTGTTTGCTCTGTAACCGTAAATGATCCTCAACAAGCATAAGTATCACAATAGCATTTTCTACTAAAGCCACAGACAGGTGAGTAGCATTCTCTGCCTCTGCCTTAGAGTCGTTTGGAGACAAACCCTCAGCTGCAACCCCAGCAGCTGCCACAGCAATATTTTGTGTCTGTAGTAAGGAAAATATGAATGTAGACATTAATGACATTCTTTACAACAAACATTGAGAAATATAAATAATTTCATTTGTATTTATTCTTGTACATACTGTTGAAAAATGGTGTAATCCTTATAATATTTGATTTATACTCCCCCTGTACTCAAACTTACACACAGATAAAGAATAATAGGTACCCTTATTTTATTTTCTTGAAGTGTAATCAAAAAATTATTTTTATTTCCTAAACTATCCTTGCCTTTTCATTTATTTTTGTATGGGAACGTGTTTCATTGAAATATATTTTGAAAATAATAGCACTAAATAGGGTGCAATTAGTTAGAATTTTCTTATATTTTGGTCCACTAAATATGACTACTTTTTTATTTATATTTTAGTCTGGAGTAGTATTTACTAACATATTATCTTCCTTATTTTACTTCTATGTAAATATTCCCTATTTTCTTGTATATATCTCTAACGTAATTAAATTGATATACAAAATATTTTAACCCCTATTTTAACCAGCGCTTTAGCATTTCTAGGAATGTGACATTTTTTTTATAGTCAAATTATGTTTCACTGTCTTTCTCCTGCCATGAATGATATTGCCATTATTCTCAACTTTTCTACTATGCCTCAATCTATGGAACGTTTTAAACTAGGAAATGTATATGTAGAAAACACAAAAGCAAGTTGTAACCCCCTTCTCGACACTGATTCGCCACCTAATCCTGTAGCGGTTGCACCACGACGTTCTGGTATAGCGTCTGGCGCACAAAATAGATATTCACCAGACAAGTATATTTCCTCACATACTTCTTTGTCTGCATCTCTCTCTAGCATATCTATTCCTACTTGTTACTCACAGATTGTTAAAGCTATGAGCTGGACAAAAGCAATGAATGAGGAACTTCAAGCTCTTCAAGAGAATTTCATATGAGATATTGTCTCTTATCCTCCTCATATCAAACCCATAGGTTGCAAATGGGTGTATTCTGTCAAATTGAATTTTGATGGGTCCCTCAACTAGTACAAGGCTCGATCGGTTGCCTTAAGAAACAAGCAGGAATATGGAATTGATTATGATGAGACATTTGCACCGATAGCGAAAATGAAAATTATTCGCATTGTACTCTTTATAGCTATTTCTAATGGGTGGACTCTTCATCAAATGGATGTGAAGAATGCATTTTTTCACGGTGATCTCACTGAAGATATCTATATGACTCTTCCTCAAGGTTTATTTTCTTCATCTAGTGGTGTTTGCAATCTCAAACACTCTTTATATGGTTTGAAACAAGCACCTACAACATCGTATGAGAAATTTCGTTCCACTCTACTTGGGTTTTATTTCACTCAGAGTCAGTATGACTCCTCTTTATTTATTCATCGCACATCTACAGGCATTGTTCTACTCCCCCTTTATGTTGATGATATGATCATTATTGGATCTGATCAGGCATACATCCAGGAACTTAAACATCAATTACAAACTGCATTTCATATGAAAGATGTTGGTAACTTGCAGTATTTCCTTGGCCTTGAGGTTCATTCTACCTCCAAGAGTATATTTCTTCATCAACATAAGTATGCGACAGACTTTACTTCTATGGCAGGCCTCCAATCAACTAATTCAATAGATACTCCTCTTGAGTTTAATGTGAAATATCACCAAGACGAGGGTGGCCTATTAACATATCCTTTATTGTATCGGCAACTTGTGGGTAGTCTTAATTATTTGACAATTACCCAACTTGACATATCATTTGTTGTTCAGCAAGTAAGTTAGTTCATGCACTCTCCTCGTCGCCTTCACTTGGCAGCAGTTCGTCGCATAATTTGTTATTTGTTAGGTACCTCTCAACAAGGTCTTTTCTTTCCCATTGGCACAGTTACCAAATTGATTGCCTATAGTGATGTTGATTGGGATGGGTGTCCCGTCATTCGGCGATCTGCCACGAGTTGGTGCATGTTTCTCGGTTCTTCATTGATATCATGGAAAAGTAAGAAACAAACAAGAGTCTCTAAATCATTTACTGAATCAGAGTATCGTATCATGTCTACTGCTTGTTCTGAGATAATTTAGCTTCGTGGTCTTTTGGCTAAACTTGAATTCCCTCAAACAGAGCCGACGTCTCTCTATGCTGACAATACACGTGTTATTCAAATTGTTGCAAATCCTGTTTTTCATGAGCGCACCAAACATATTGAAATCGACTGTCACTTTATTCGTAGGCCTATGATAATCAGATTATATCTATCCCTCACATCAATACTCAGTTTCAAGTTGCAGACATTCTTACCAAATTTGTTCCTCACCTGCGCCATCAATTTCTAGTTAGCAAATTGATGCCCCTTGACAAGCCGCATGAATTAGTGGGGGGATATAAATCAAGAAATAATATTAATTTGTAATTATATTTATCAGTTTTCCTAAAATAAATTAGACAAATCAGGATTTGATTTGATCCCCTTAATTTGTAATTATTAGATATAAATGTTGTAACTATTATTTATATTGAGAAGTATCAAAGCAAAAGGCATCAAGCCCTATTTTGTGACACATATGCCTCCTTTTCTCTATGGTTGCCACGCAGCATTGACCATTGTATCACTTATACATAAAAAATGTCTATCTCCATGGAGATTTAGAAGAATGAGTATATCTAGAGCAACATCTAGCTTAGGAGTGTCATGGATATGTATTTCATCTTCACAAGGCTTGCATGGTCTCAAATAATCCCTTTAAGCATGGTTTGAAAGATTCAACAATGTTCAAAAATATGGCATGGTTCGCAGTGAAGCTAACTGCTCTGCATTTTATAAATGCTCCTAATATCAATTTATTTATGTGATTGTCTAAGTTGATAATATAGGCATTACAAGTGATGATCACGAGAGGATTGCAGGACTTAACAACGTCAAGTCCATCAATTTCAGCAAAAAAAAATTACATTGACTGCAATATTTCCTTGGAACTGAGGCAACTCAATCAAAGGCAAGTATCAGAATTTCCCAAGAAAACTATGCTCTAGATATCTTAGAAGAGACTGAGTATGTTGGACTGCAAACTGATTGATACTCCTATAAATCCAAATGTCAAATTGTTGGCTGGGAAGTTGAATTACTTGCCATGACAAGGCCAGATAATTATATCTTGTTAGTTGGGAAAGGTCTAGTATACACAAACACGGGCCACATGGATATTGTTGAATACACATATGCACATTGAGTAGGATGACCATCCAACAGACGGTCCACATCACGGTATTGTGTTATTATTATAGGCAATTTGATTTCTTGGAAAAGTAATAAGCACGATTTTGGTATATCGAATGTGGAGGCTTAGTTCAAACTATGGCACTCAGTACATGTGAGTTCATATGGCTCCAACATCTTCAAGAATTACGTTACTCTAAAATAGGCACTATGAGTCTCATTTGTGATGAACAAGCAGCCTTACACATAGCCTCTAATCCAATCTTTCATGAACAGACCAAGCATATTAAGATCGATTGTCATTTATTTATGAAAAGATAACATCTAGCGAGATTGCAACTTCTTTTGTTGGTTCTCATAATCTATTAGCACATATTTTCAGGTCTCTTCGAGGACCAAGGATGGCATACATATGTGACAAGTTCGATGCATACAATTTGTATGTTACAGCTTGAGGGGGAGAGTGGGGATATGGCATAATTATTAGAATATTTTTTATTTATGTTTACTAAGATATTATCTTCCTTATTTTCCTTCAACACAAGTATTCTCTATTTTCATGTATATATTTCTAATGTAATTAGATTGATGTAGGACAGATTTTAATCATTATTATCACAAGATTCCCTTTGTACAGTTATCATTATAAATACAAAACATTGGGAGCTAATCTCTCAAGCTATTTAACACCAAAACATTATTCGCAAATCATACATAATTTTAATTTCTAAGGGGGAGAGAACGGTGATGTTGATAACCAAAACTGACTTCAGGGAAAAAAATATATTAGTAGACAAAAAGGACAGAATTATCAATAATGATAGAAAACAATATGCACCTGGGCATGTAATTCTCCGGCTGCAAAGTCCAGCAAGCCACCTAAGAGTCTTCTCTTAAATATAGGTAACGATTCTTCACGTCTTCAAGACATTAACCAAGGAAGAATGATTATATAAGTCCCGATGACAAAAAGTTAATTATGTTGCAAGAAACAATTTATCAAGACAAGAGAATAATATGGTATTATACATAAATTAGAAGTCTTCTCCAAAATTCTTTATAATTCTTTTCAGAAAATTTGGAAAGGATGGTAGAATTTTATTGAGAGAACCACGTAAAAGAAGGAACGTGATACCATATTGACAGCTTGATGCATAATAGTAGAAAGGAAGAAGTAAAAATTACGAAGGCTCAAAATAGATGTACAAATTTACCTAATTCGCTGTTCTCCTGTGCTAGATCCACCAACAATAGAGAGCCATTCTGCACAATGAATTGTTGCTTCAATATCCTACATATATTGAGCAAAATAACAGAACATGAACGAACCTAATAAAACCAGAAGTCATGCAATCAAACATATATGCACATGTAAAAAAATAAAAGAATAAAAAGAATAAAATAGGCATTCACATGAAGGAAAATAATAAAATGTGTCATATGGGAAATTATCACAAAAATATAGGGCATTTGTAACAGCACTCAATAACACATAAATTCAAAGAAATGTTCAAGAAGCCCTTCAACAACCTGAGTGGGCAACAACTGTAGCAGAAGAGATTCATGCATTGATTAAAAATAACACTTGGGAAATTACTGCTCTACTAGAAGGAAAAAAGCAGATTGGATGTGAGTGGATATTCTCTATCAAGTACAATGCTGATGGGAGCATAAGCCGGTACAAGGTGCGATTAATAGCGAAGGGATTCACTCAATCATATGGCATAGACTATGAAGAGACATTTACTCCAGTGGCCACACTTAACTCAATACAAGTCATATTATATGTGGCTGCAAACTTGGATTGGCCACTACACCATATTATATGTACATAATTAAATTACTTGTACTATTTATACTCCTTATATATTCAGTTTCATCATCAAGTGAATAAACAATCACTTTTCTGCATGAACTAATGGCAAGAATTGGATCTTTGTTGTGACGACTATTGGAGGTTTACTAAGGACAATGGTTTGTCTCTTAAAATACAAGAGAATGATTGTGTCTTGGTATTACTAGTTTTGCTTCATTAAACAACACAACAAATTCAAAGGTTGAGTTCTCAGAAAGGTTCTCTTACCAACAATCCAGAAAAAAATTCAGAAGTAAGGAGAGAAGAGTCTCAATACAGCGTCATGATGGGTAAGTCTCATGTTGCTGAGGTAAAAGGCTCTACCTTGCTTGCTACAAAGAACTATCATGAAGAAGGGAAAAAGATGGGAAAAACCATGGAGTGAGCATTGAAAACGTCCATGGCATACCTCTGAAATTTGTTGAAATTGTTAGAATATTAGAAAATATCTCATAATATCTTTTATATTATATTAAAGTATCTTGAGTTATTTTCTATGATCAATTTATAATCATAGAGATATCTTAGAATATCTCTAATTATTATTATGATTTATTCTTGATTTAGGATTGAGTCTATGTTTCTCTATAAATAGAGATTAGTATTGAGTCTTTTGTAATCAAGATAGCATAAAGCTATTATCAATAATATTCAAACCTTTATTATTTTATCTCCTCATTTTCTCTAAAATCCCACAATTTCTTTAAAATCCCACAACTTCAACAAAAATTTCCACAACAAACCTCAAAGATGGAAGAAAAAAGGGATAAAATGAAGGTTGTGCTCTCCAATCATAGTCTAGTCTTTTTAAACATTACCTTCCTTAGAGTCAATCATATTCATACATGGATTATCAATTAGGTTCTATCGATCATATGAACAGAGTCTAGTCTTTTTTCTTCATATAATCCATGTGTAGGTAACCACAAAATTAAGATTGCATATGGCTCTCGTTCAACCATTGTACGGAAAGGTTTTGTTGTTCTATCACCCTTGCTAACACTTAAGAGTTGTTATAGTTAGTTAGTTAATAAGGCAGTTTGGACTATTGTGTATACAGGGAGGGGTATGTAGTTAAAAGAGGATATCTTTTGAATATTGGGAAGTTGTGAATAGAGTAGTAACTCTATTGTGAAGGGGAAACCCTTAGAGGAGATAGTTCTCTCTTATTTTTTAACAAAAGTATTCTTTCTTTTGAATCCAATTATTGGGTTTCTAACAATTGGTCTGACCTGTCGGAAGTTCGAGAAATGCCAGCGGTGCCGGAAATGGAGGAAGTACAAATAGTGAATTTGCCTATTTTTTTGAGGATACACCCCATTGGGTGGATTGCAAAGGCTGAAAAGACTTGAGGTGCAAGAAATTCATGGGGTCGATAAATTGCAGTGGGCACTCATTAGCATGGATGATTGGACAGTGTTTTGGTTTTGTTTTTGGCATCAACAAAACCAAAATCCAAACTAGGAATCATTTTCCACGGGTCAGATCAGAAGATTTGGAGGGAGAAACAGTGGCCATAATGAGGGATCAACAATGGAGGGAAACAGACCAACATACAAGTTTTCGGTGAGTCGAATGAGTCGGAGGCACAACCTTCTCCAAAGATGATCTTGTCGAGGCAACAAGAAAATATTTATGAAGGAGATAACCACCAAGAATCTTGTTCTTCGACAAGAAAGTTGGGTGATGAGACTAGTCTAATGGGTTTGGTTCAACAAGGCAAGAAATAAATTTAAAATCAAACCGGTCAATGGAAACAATGCTGGAAAAACAAGAAACAAAAAACAGTGTGTAGTTGCATTAGCAAGAGATGAACCAGTTATCAAGATTGAGGTTGCTATCAAAGTTGGAGATATACCAGCAAAGACTCACTGTTTTCAAAACCTAGAGCTGGTGGACATGACAGCAGAGGCTGAGAAACAAAAATCACTGTCTACATCACCCCAGCCTAAGTCGCTCTTTGAGGTATACAGATATGCAAAATGGGCACTATGCAAGTTGGGACTATTTTTAGATTGAATGGGTCAGGCACAATATGATATTACTATTTGCTGGGTGCAAGAACAGAGGGTCTTAGGCAGCCAAATTTTCATTGGGCCTAACCCAAGGCACATCTATCCCAATTCAAAATTCTGGTGGCTTTCCTTAGAACATCATAACCCATGTGATTTTTTACTAGATTGTTAGCTAGTTTTGATGCCAAGCAAAAACATTCCCCTGTGATGTTTAGGAAATATTTCTCCTTATTTACAACAATTGAGGTGGTAAGTACTACATGAAAGTGCAAAACGATCAGATCTAGAAAGAAGATTTCAACCCTCGCTTGAAATTGGCTTATCAAGCTCCCAACAATGGATCTAGGAGGGCAAACTTTTGTTTTTCTACAACCAATGGCACAAGGAGAATATAGTATTTCAACCTTGAGGAAAAGGTTGTTTTGAGGAGGGGGTGTATTTAGGATATAGAATAATAGATATTAGAATAGTTAAGAGTTTTAATAGTTAGTTAATAAGGTAGTTAGAATGTTGTGTATAAATAGGAGGTTATGTAGTTAGAAGTGGATATCTTTTGAATATTTTGAAGTTGTAAATAGAGTAGTAACTCTATGTCAAGGGGAAACCCTTGTGGAATCCAATTCTTGGGTTCCTAACACAATTGGGTCAAGATCTATATTATAACACTTGCATTTGTAATGCACCCCAGATAGCATTTTTTTCTTTCCTATCGAATAATTTTTGTTACATTAAAAAACAAAATAAAAGGAAGGAAAGGTTCTTTTATATCTCTGCAAGCACAATAATAAATCATTTTCAATATTAATGTCAAATTCAAGTTTCATCTAATAGTTTGACATTCAAAAGTTACAACTTCGGCCAAAGAAACATATATTTAATACATGTGTTACAGGAAACAAATGATTGCATGAGTAGGTTGTAGACAAGACATCATGAAGTGCATAACCTAAATAAGAAAAGTTAATAATTCAAAAAAAAATATCAACCTTCCATCCATCCTTTTGACGCATTGAATGCTCTAGAATGATGATAAGGAAGTTATGTAAGAGGTCTTCTATGTCTCTTAGACTTGTCGAATCAGATGGTTTGCTTGGACCCAACTGTCAAAGCAAAGAATATAAGTAGCATAGTTGAAGAAGTATGCATAATAATTATTAATTACAATATTATAACATAAAATAGTAACTTCGCACAAAAAGTTTACATGTATTTACAACAAGACAACACTTTATGTATTTTTTAAACTTATAGTTTGTATACTTTGTTTACATATAGGAATAACATTTATTAAAGAGAAAAAAAAGAAAGTAAAGAATGGAGAGTTTTGTTTAATTAAGGTGAAACATATGGTCAGCTCCTCAATCCGTCAAAGTGCAAGTTCTTTGCAGATTCTATGTCTTTGCCCTGTATTAATGAGCTTCAAGACTTCTTGGGTTTTAATCATGGTCTCTGTTGGAGAATCGGGAAATCAAATTTGATTATCTTTTATTTTATATTATTTTGTTTATTTTTATTTTATGATTATGTCATTATTACTCAATATTACTATTGTAATTTCTTTTTTTATATACACAACTTAGGGTTGTAGTTATAAAATATGAAAGTATTTTACCTTTTACTTTCTTCACAGTATCTAGAGCTCTTGCTTAGGTTTATGTGAAGCTTTCCACAACCCAGTGGGGTTTGGGACTCCAAACTTAAAAGGGCACCAACATTTTGTTTTTAAATTGTGAACGACCCGTTGTGCGACCCGACCCATTTTTTTGTCTACCTAATGGCACACAATACCCCATGGAAGGCAGCCCTTATGGATAGCGGCGGCGGCGATGGTTTGGGTGAAAAATTAAAAGTACTCAGTAACGACGACAGTATTGGTTTAGGCATTAGGGGGCCTGGCGGCGGCGGCCCAAGATGCAGTGGCGGCTGGAATGGTTTATCTAACAATGGTTTTTCCAAATTATTTTGGCCACGAGGGAACTTCTAATGCCCTCAAGGTTGAAATCCAGAAACTCAATGGAAAAAATTATGTCGAATGGTCCCAAACCCGCAAGATTGATACTAAACGGTAAGGGAAAATATGGTTTCCTCACAAGAGAGGTGCAAATGCTTGCCACAATTGATCTGAATTACAGGTTTTGGAAATCTGATAACTCTGTTATTATTGTTTGCCTGCTAAGTAATATGGTTTCCTTTTATGTTTTTGCCTACTGCGAAGGAAGTTTGGGAGGCTATCAAAGAAGCATATTTTGATATTCATAATTCTTCTCAAATTTTCTATCTCAAATCACGATTGTGGCATGCCAAACAAGGAGATATAGATGTCACTGCCTATTATAATAAGTTAATGACACTATGGCAATCTTTGCTATGATGATTATTGGAAGTGTTGTGAGGATAGTGTTTTGTTTCTTAAGAGACAGGAGAACGAACGAGTATTCATGTTCTTGGTTGGGCTTAATAAGCGGCTTGATGAAGTCTGAGGCAGAATATTGGGAAATATTTCATTGCCATCACTTCGGGAAGCATTCTCAGAAGTTAGAAGAGAAGAGGCGAGACAAGGTGTTATGATGGGTAAGTCACCTTCTGTTATTGAGGTTTAAAGCTTTGCCTTAGTCATTAAGAATGAAGACGGAAAGAGAGATGGCAAGAAACCATTGTACGAACATTGCAAACGTCCATGGCACACACGTGATACATGTTAGAAGCTCCATGGAAAACCTCTAAATTAGAAGAAAAAGGGAGGAAACAAAGGTCGCACCCTCCAAGCCGATACCTCTGATCAAGAGAAGCAGTCTCTTTCAAACCCATCTCCTTTCACCAAGGAACAGTTATACCAATTGTACAAACTCCTTGAGTCTCAAACACCTTCTTGCTCTATAGCTCAGAGAGCTAATTTTCCAAATATTGTTCTACTTAGTGTAACTCCCAGTCATACTTGGATTATCAATTTTGGTGCTACTGATCTTATCAATAGGGAGTCGAGTCTATTTTCGTCTTATAGTCCTTGTGCAGGTAACCACAAAATTAAAATTGCAGATGGCTCTCTTTCAGCCATTACAGGGAAAGGTCCTGCTATTTTGTCACCTCTGTTAACTTTATAAGATGTTTGGGGTCTAATAATTTTCTAAGAATGATACGTCTTCATTTCATAGTGATGTTTGGGGTCTAATAGAATAAACACATTTTCTAATAGAAAATGGTTTATAACTTGTATTGATGATCATACTATAATTTGTTGGGTTTATTTATTGAAAGAAAAATCGGAAGTTGGACATGTTGTCAAAAATTTCTTTAAAATTGTGCAAACTCAATACCAAACAAATATTCAAGTCTTCATAAGTGACAATGGTAAAGAATATTTGAATATACTTTTGTCCGATTTTTTTCTAGTTCATCAAAGTTCTTGTGTTAACACACTCCAACAAAATGGAATTGCAAAGAGAAAAAATAGGCATCTTCTTGAGGTTGCTAGAGCTTTACTATTTGCAAATAAGGTTCCAAAATGTGTGGGGTGAAGCTGTTTTAACTGCATCATATTTAATTAATCGTATGCAATCCAAAGTTTTTTATTTTCATACCCCTCTTGATGTTTTTCAAAATTTCCATTGACTAGTGTCTATGTTGATTTGCCACTAAAAGTTTTTGGTTACATTGCTTTTGTTCATGAACATAAACAACTTAACAAACTCGAGCCACATGCAAGAAAATATGTGTTTATCGGTTACTCTCCAACTCAGAAGGGGTATAGGTGTTTTGAACCAAAACCAAAAAGAATTTTTGTAACCATGGATGTTACTTTTGTTGAAAATCAAGACGCTCTAAAATTTCCAAAAAATGTACAAGACGTCGTAAACAGTTCTAAGTTGTCTACTATAGAAATTCTAAAAAATGTACAAGACGCTCTAAAATTTCCAAAGTGGAAGAAAGTTGTTCTTGAAGAGATGAGAACTCTTGAGAAGAATCAAACTTTGAGAGTCATGACGTTACCTACAGGAAAGAATATTGTTGGTTGTAAATAGGTATTTACTGTGAAATATAATTATGATAACACAGTTTAAAGATACAAGGCACGCTTGGTTGCTAAAGGATTTACTCAGACATATGGCATTGATTACTCGTAGACTTTTGCTCCCGTTGCCAAATTAAACACTATTAAAATTCTCTTGTCCTTGGCAGTGAATTTAGATTGGTCTCTTAACCAATTTGATGTAAATAATGTTTTTCTGAATGGTGATTTGGAGGAGGAAGTATACATGGATAGTCCACCTGGCGTTGAAGATAAGTTTAGTTCAAATGTGTGCAAACTACAAAAATCCCTTTATGGTCTCAAGCAATCCCCAAGTGTTTGGTTTGAAAAATTCACTCGATCGGTCAAAAGGCAAAGATATATGCAGGGACAATCAGACCATATTATGTTCATGAAGTTCTCTAATGTTGATAAAATTGCAATTCTAATTGTATATGTAGATGATATTATTTTCACAGGAGATGACATTGTTGAGATGGAAAGATTGAAGAGAAATTTGACAAAAGAATTTGAGATCAAAGATTTAGGCGCGCTTAAATATTTTCTTGGTATGGAAGTTGCTCGCTCAAAGAAGGGAATTATGTTTCTCAAAGAAAATAGATCCTAGATCTCTTAGAAGAAATTGGGATGAGTGGGTGTAGACCAGCAGATACTTCTATGGAATTAAATACTAAACTTTGGGAGAAAGGCAATGTTTCTATTGAGATTGGAAGATACCAGAGGTTGGTCTGCAAACTTATTTATCTAGCCCACACAAAAGATGTTGCTCGGTGGTTGATCAAGGTCGAGGAATATTTTGATGCAGGAGGCGTATGTAAAAAAGAAGACCAAATACCAGAAGTTGTGCAATGATGAGTGGTCCAGCCCTCTCATGGTATCAACTATGGGTTAGCAAATCCGAATGCCTCTTGGGAAGGATTTTACAAAGGCAATTCTCAAGCAACTTCAATCAAAATTTGATTCCAGAGAAACAAGAACCAAGATTGGATGTGAAATCAAGAACACAGAATAGCCAAGGTCTGAAAAGGGAGCAGAGAAGAGGAAAACCCAAATTAAAAAGGAAGAATTGTGCAACTCACAGATTTGGTCCAAACAAAATGTGGAGCGAGCCATGAAGATGATTGGCATCACAACAAAGCAGAAAATTAGGTCGACATCGATGGAAGGTCAAGAAATGCCACCACAATAATTCCAAAATGGTGGGCTATTTGTCCTCCAAAAGTGGGACCCAGGGGGTGAAATTGGGCTGCATGATTGCGCAAACACTTCAGTTTGAATGCAAGTAAAGTAACTTTGTAACTGCTTCTGATTGTGTTCTCTAGTAATCACCTTGGGGACAAGGCGATAGTTTAGCGGGGGGGAGAGTATTGTTAAACTTATTATTAATGTTATCAATTTGCCTACTTTGCTGAGTTTTTTGTTGCTATCACGGCTATTGAGTTAGCTTTTCGTTAGAATTGGAGACATCACTGGAATTAGTGTGATTCTAAACTCGTGGTTGGTACTTTTCATTCTGCTTACAAGGTCCCTTGGAGTCTTCGAACTCGATGGAAAACTTGTATAATTTTTTGTAATCAAATGTACTTTTGAATTTCACATATTCATAGGGAAGGAAACACTTGTGTTGTGACATATTAGCCTCTTATAGTCTCTCTCGTCATGGCTTTCGTTGGCGGTCGATTATTCCAAACTGCATTAAATTGAAATCTTTTAGGAATAGAGTTCCTCTTCCAAGTTATAGATTTAAATAATTGTTTTCTTGAGTATTGGTATAGTCCCCTAAACTCTCTTACTTTATTTTCAATTTTAATGAATTTTTTGGGTACTGCAAATGATTGTTAGGAATTAGAGTGTCAACATAGTTGGAATGTCTTCCTTTATAGTGATGCATTAGTACCTCATTAGCCTTTTCTCTAAAAAGATGATGGGGAGAATAAGAATTGAGCTGTATAAAACAACTACCTCATAGTTTGATATCATAACCTCAAGAATCCATTCAGGCCATTCTTCCATATTAGTTAGTCTGCCTCTGTTTTCTGGATGACTGCAAGTCAAAAATAGAAGATCCTGAAATCATACACAAACGGGGAGCTTAAAACTGGGGGCCATAAAACAAGTTTTCCAACAGAAAACATATCCATAACTTGAATTCTTACTTCATCTAATAATTTCCATAAAGAGACATTCTATATGGTAGTGGAATAAGCATGCACAACATTCCTTGACTGTAAGAGAACAACTGCTCAAGGGCAGGACTTGCAATATACAGAATTTCTCTTATGAGACTAGAAAGAAATGTAAAGTATGAAACTTGAGATGTAACACAATAAGGTAATTTCTTTATTTGATAATTGATAAGGGAATAAAATATATTACGAAAATGGAGAGGCGAAACAAACAAAAAGAACAGGATCTATTGAATAAGTGTTTATCTTGTTCCTACCATATCTTACCATAATCCTGATATATATCTTATCATGACCATCAAACGGACCCTTAATATCTAAAAGGCTGTGAAAAAAGTTGAAAGCAAGGAAAAACCAATGCATAAATCAAACAAGTGCAACAACGAAACACTGAAAATACTGATATATTGTTTAAAATGAGATTTATTAAGCTAATACCTGTAGTGCTCTACTCTGCAGAGGCCTAGGTGCAAATGGAAGGGAACGCAAAAGCACCAATAAAAGTTCTAAATGCTCAAAGCGATGACCTGAATCATATAAGTTCAGCCCATTCTCTGTTGAAGATGCATTTATCTAAAAGCGAAAAGAAAACCATGATATGTAATGATCAAAAAGAACAAAAACCTATAAGCTTTTGATGGCCAAAAAACAATAAACTTTACCAAATAAATCATGGGCATGCAATGACATTAGCATTTAGCAGTTTCATAAAATATTGAATATAGAAAGCACAATCATTACCATTTTCAAATTATTATACAAATAACTGTTGCTGATATGTGTTTCCATTGGTATATAGACTATAGAGTAGGGTTAACGTAGAGGGAACTAATCATACCGAAGCAGCCAATAAAGCCGTATAAACATTGTGAGTCATTAGCCTGTTGGGTGCAGCTTGGAAAGCCTTCTGTAAGGAAAAAAGAAGAAGAGAGACCTTATCACGAAACATTGTACCACCCCCATTATGCAATCCAACACCCAAAAGGTTGCTTGTTGTATCAGGACCAGCAGGAGAGTCAAACCTCAAATGCCCAGAAACTACTAAAGCACCTAAGAGACTTATGACCCCAACAACTATGCCGTCCCTTTTATCAACATTATAAACATTTTTTCTGGCACTGTCGGCACTGATGGAAAGACTAATGCCTCCCAAAATCTTAACATGTTGAATTTCAGAGGTGGACATCGTTCTTTCAATATGCACATCAGGAGAACCAGGATCAAGGTTGCTGCCACTATCAACAGATTCAGAACCTTGTTCACTGTCTTGTAAAATGGCTTCACTTTTCACATCTGACCCTTCATCATCCTGGCATGTTTCTTTGATCTCACAACTAGCACTAGTTTCATTTTTTTGATGTCCAGGGTTTTTTGACACTGATTCCTGGACATCATTTTCTCCAGCTTTAGCCTCCCTTAGGAGAAGAACAAGAAGAGTTTCTATCCCGCCACATGCTAGGAATGCTTCTACAAATGTGTGAACTCTAGATGTATTAGGCTGAACAACCAACCTGTAGAAGAGATGCAATACCCTAGCAATCTAGAAAATGGAGTAAATAATGAGTAAAAATTTCTTTAGATAGTAGATAAGTGATAGAGTTTTTAAAAAATGGAAAGAAAAAAACAAGCATTCCATGTTCATCTTAGATTTTTCCAATTTCAAAATAAACCGCTAAACATGAGAATTGGAGGTAACCATCTAGATACAACAACAACAACCAAGTCTTATCCATTAGGTGGAGAAAGCTACGTGGATCCAACAGCATATTTAACTTTAAAAAAACCAAGTTTTAGTGGATCCATTTACATCAATGTTTTAGTTAATGGTTTCTAAAATTTTCTTTAGTCTTCCTGTCTCTTTTAGACAGATTATCTTTTGTTTATTCCATTTTTCTTACATGATCAAACAACCTAAACTAAGATTCTGCATCCTCTCTTTTTACTTTAATTTTCTCTGATAAATTTTCTCATGATCTTTTCTTGTCTTCTGTCCGCTCATCCACTGCAAGATTCATGTTTCTGTTATACTTATTTTTTCTTTGATGACTCTTTACTGCCCGACGTTCCCTGACATAGAGAATGACTAGACACAGCTATCAAGCTGTCTTTAAGTATGGTAGGAAGTTTTTGGTCACAAATTGTGACATACATTTCTCCAAATCAACCCTTTAGCTTGAATCAAATGTGGTGTTGATACTTGATAGAAACCAGATATTTTATAAAAATAATTAGGAACAAATCCCCTAATTACAATTAGAATGCAGATATTTGAGAGCCTGATCCTTGCTAGTCTCCCTCTAAACCTTTCTTGTTATTTGTATACATCGTAATCTACATCGACTTCCTCGACCTAATTATTACAGGCCAACCAACTAATTAGGACTCAATTACATAAAACCCCCCAACCCCACACAGACACACAAGTTTCACCCTGTCAACAAGGTTGTGACTTATCATGGACAGTCAAATGACTCCCGCTGGAGTACTACTGCCTGAAGCATAATGATACACCCTCTCCAGAATGAATTGTAAGAAAAAATGATCAAATAACGCATATTAAGAAATATTGTTGGTCACATTTAATCTATGCAATCCCAATAAAAAGTTTAGTCTATTGCTTAAATTATCCTCAATGATTAATAAGTTATATCACTGGAAATTGTAAAAAGTTATATTAAATGAGAGGCAGTTTAGAGATTTCATTGTTAAATAAGAGAGAAGTTATTGATTTTTTATTCCAATAAATATGAGTTAATTTTGCTTATATTTCATTCTAGTTGGAGTAGTCCTAGTTCACCAAAGTCCTCTTTTTGCACAACTACCAGTAAGAAAGTTAGAAGATTCTGATGATGGTGGAGGTCAAGACATATAGCACTCCGATCCCCTGTTATGTGCAATTGATTTTTCCTATAAACTACAACTAGCAAATAAGTCAGACCTATATGCTTGGAAGTTCCCACCTCCACCTATATACTAGCAACTCCAGCTCGTGAGAGCTTATAGTGTACCACACACATCCTACAACAACTCATGTAACTTCCTGTAATTAACTGCAGTTTAGTTAGATTCTATAGCCTAATGGTGTCTCTATAAATAGAGTGCCCTATGTTGCAATCAGTAACATTTGAATAAAAGAGTAATTTCAGAAAACAGAATATTCATCGCTATCTAGAGTAGGTTACAATTTTCTAATAGTTATGGAGTGGCATATGACCTATAAGTTTTGTCTTCAGGGGGAGTGTTACAAATCATGTAAATAGGGTAGTCACTATTATATATAATCATGCAATCTTTGTGCATATTGTGATTGTGTATATATAACAGTTCTGTGATGTATTACACACCAATACACTCATATCCTCTCTCAGTTTCTTCTTTCTCAACACATGATATCTATATAATAAAACTCACAAAAAATAGCTTTCATATAAAAATAAGATAATTTATTAAGATAAATAGCATATATAATAAAAGTATGTGCCATCCTTAAACACAAAGAAAACAGGATATAAAAGATAAATCCTAGTGTAAACAAGAAGAAATGCACATGCAAAGCCTGAGGCTTCCAGATAGCCTCATGTCAGGAGGAATTTTCTACCAAAACAACAACTAACTGGACATCAAAAAGAAACAGGGTGAGTCTTTTATTTGTACATAGAAAAATGTTGGATTAATAAATAACAACCTCTCAATGTGAAAACTAAAATTGCTAACATAAAAAAAAA
>JBBPBR010000007.1:41533897-41546125 GCA_037974775.1 Cicer pinnatifidum
AAAAAAAAAAAAAAAAAAGAAGCAATTGGAGACAGCATAAAAACCATAGAAACATTAACATGAATATTCTATTACTAAAAATATGTTCTTAAGAATGTGGTGTATCTATGTGCTTTATGATAACATATTTCCTGAGAATTACTTTTGGATACTACACAAAGAGAGAGAATACAAGCATCCTATCTCACTACTTACCTGACCAGGTTGTGGACAGTCAACCATGAACCGAAGTAGACATCGGACATCATCGGAGACCATTGAAGGAGATGCTGCCACTATTAGAAGTTCAATCACCACCAAGAGCTCGTCAACCAAAGCATTGACTTCACCCACTGGTCTTGTTGCTCCAGTTAGAGGAACAGTATTTACTGAATCCTTTTCAGGAACAGTCCAGTAGCATCTTCTGCAGCCATCAAGAAGCATCTGAATGGCATTGGCATCTCGCATCACTGCAGACTCGGTAAAAACCATGTCAGCAAGTGATGACAGAAGCTTCTTCTGTATTCCATAACTACATAAACTCCAAATTTTTATATCAAGCAGCAATGTGGTGAAGAGCTGCACTTTCAGCGTGTGGTTGATCTTCTGAGATTGACAAAGTGAGACAACTGCTGCAACAAGTTCTTCATCATCTACTCCATCAATTCTTCCAATACCAAGTGAAGATAGGGTTTGGAGCAGAAAATTTAGAATCTTAGATAGAACTTCAGGTCCTTGGCAACGACCCAACTCCTCACTGTTCCTCGGATATTGAATAGCTGTGGATATAATTCTAAATATCGGAGCAGCAAGAGATGTAGTTGCCACTGACAAAGAAAAATTCCCTTGATGTGGTTCTAGAGTATCCTCGTGTACATTACTTATTGCTAAGGGAAGCAAAGACAATGGGCCACCATAAGCCACAGCCCACAAGACATCCACAGGTCGCATTCGTGTAGCAACATGCACTTGCCCAAGAACCTCAGCAGGACGTCGAAGCATTCCTGAATCATAACAAAGGAACCATAACAAGAATGGACAATAATGCAACATATTTTTAATACCTTGATGCATATAAGAAATTTAATCATGGTCTGGTAGTAAATATAACTATAAGTAATCATTTAATAAACTTGAGGCTCTAGCTTTAAATACTGACTTATGCCTCACATAAATACTCTCGCCATCCTCAATTATAAACAAAAGTAACTTACAAACAAATTAAAAAATGTAATTAACCTCATTCAATTTTTTTGATGTAATCAATAAAATAATTGCATTTCCCAAACTATTCTTTTCATTTTGTTTCATATGTGAATTTGTTTCATTGAAGGATATTTTGAGAATAATAGCATTAAATAGGGTGAGATTAGTTGAATTTTGCTAAAACTTGATGTCACAAATGACCTGATTTTGTAGGGAGACATCACCACTAGTTTTGTTGGTTCAAATGATCAATTTGCAAACGTTTTCGCCAAGTCCTAGAGGGGTCCTCATATAAACTATATGTAACCAACTTTGTGCATATGATTTAAATAGCTTGAAAGAGAGTGTTGAAAATATGATTAGGATTTTTGTAATTATTTTATATTCGGTATATCTCAATGTAAATACTAAATAGTATTTCTTTGCAGTAAGCCTATATAAAAAGAACTTCGTTATGTAGTTCAAACACGTGATTTCACCATCTCATGCCTCTATTTTCTCATACTCAGTAATTTTCCTCTTGAGTAATTTGTCACTCATGGTCAAGTTTCGGAGTTCGGCATTGCTCTGGATATGTCTACAGTCTCTATTGTCTTTCTCTAGCTTCCAGCTAAAACACCTACTGAGCTCTCTGTTGTCCCTGCTCTTGGTGGCACTCCTTCCCTTGCATCTTATATCAACAATTAGAACCACTCGAGGAGGATCATCCAACTCCAAGCCTCATCCCAAGTGTGAGCACTGCCACCGTCTGGGACATAATATTGATCCTTGAAGGCTGATTCATCGAACACTCATAAGACCATGGATCCTCCTCATGCCTCACCAGCCAACTATAAAGATTTTCTCCATTGGCTTAAGAATGCCAGAGCTCTAAATCTATTGCTTCTAATACATACACCAGTAATTCATTTGTTTTTATTTCTCAGACACCTTTCCATGGCCCCTAGGTTCTTGACTTCAGTGCTTCTGACCACATTACTAATAATAAGGTTATTTCCTCCTCTCATTCTACATCCGGTTACATACCTAATGTAACTTAAGTCTATTGTTCCAAAACTCAATCCCAATAGATTGGTACTGTCCAAATACTCACTTCCCTGTCAACCGCTTATGCTTTTGTGTTTGGATGTCCATTTAATAAACTCTCTACAAGTCGTTTGATTTATTCTCAAGATTGTGTTTTACCTTCTTTTTTTGTGTATAATGGAGGCAATGAGGTTTAAACCTGGGACCTTATGCATACTACCCAAACCCCTTCTCACTAGACCAATCACATTGGCTTACTGTGTTAATACCTTTACCAATAGCAATGTTACCTCATCCTTCTCGTACTATTTCCAATTTTGGACCCAAATATTTGGTTACCTTTATTTAAGATTTTTCCTGTTATACATAGTTATTTTTAATGAAAAATATATCTAAGTTATTCTCTATTTTAGAGTAATTTTGTCAAGAAATTAAACCACAAATCGGTGTCTATTTGCTCCTTCCGTAGTGATAATGCCCATGAATTTCAAAATTTTATGGCTTCTAAAGGCATTCTAAACCAAACATCTTGTGCTCGTACACCTCAACAAAATGGGGCAGCTGGACACAAATATCAAGATCTCATTGAAACCATGCTTGACACAAATATCAAGGTCTCATTGAAACCACTCGAACTCTCCTTCTTCATGGTGAATTGGTAGTCTTTGATCTCGTATTTGGGGGATGATGTCCTAACGGCTATCTTATAAATTGCATGCCCTCTACAAACAAAATTTTGAAAGATTATTTAACTATATCAGGAATCTTTATACATACAAAATTAACATAGATCAATCAGTAGTATAAAAATTTATCTATATTTATAAAATCAATACCCATAAACTGTCTGACCTGCGGCACCAGCAGGTGAAGCATCTGGACAGAAACGCCCACTAAGCAAACTAGGATGATAGAGTAAGTGTATGAAACCTCCAATTTCAGCATCTAATAGAACACTTTCCTCTGCCTTGTTCTGCATTTGAGCATTTGTTGCAAGCCACGGTAGCCCCGCTGCACTGCCAAAAGAAGGTACTATATCACCTCCTCTAGAAGCCAAGCGTCCCATCCTTTCTTGACCAATTGGTTCCTTGAAGATGTAAACAGGGCCCATCTCAGCAAACAAAGGGCACTGACGACGACGACGTTGCAAACCAGCCATAGTAGGAGGAGGGTTAGTTCCGATGCAGCAAAATGCAAGGGATTTAGAAATTTTAGGAAACTCAAAAGGACGACTTTCGTATAGAGATCCATCTACATATAACCTAATTTCATTTTCTGTTTTCCCAATATGCTCAAGGCCAATGAAGTACCAACACTGTGGTTTGAATGCATAAGTAAAATGCAACGCAGATCTCTTTCCCTTTCCGCTACCAATTTCAACAACCAAAAATTGAGCATGAAAATAAGCCTCTATACCCAGATTATCAGAAGATAAAAAACTGAATAACCGTGGCATGTGTGCTGTACCTTCACCAGCAAGTGCACTAGCTGCTGCAGCAGCTGACACAGCAGACGATTTACCTGACTTGGCTGATGCAGCTGCGGCAATTGCAGCAGCAACTGTAGCTGTACTTAATGCATCAGCAAATGATTCAATGTAGATCCATGTTGCAAATGCATACCCGTCGATAAATGGCCAGCGACTCTCACCTGGACCAAGCAAACCCGAACTTTCACCATCAAACTCAAAAGTGCAAGTTGGCCCTCTTGATTCCTTTTCATTTATTGCTTTCTCCATTGCAAGCATTAAGCGTGAAGCCCATATTGTGGTAAGTGTTCTTGTAATGACTTGAAACCATCTACGAAGATCATTAACACTGAGAGAATGCCCAGCCAAGTATTGTATGCATCGGCACAACGGAGTTCCATCCCACCTTATTTGCCCATTTAAGCCAACATCCACAGTAAAAATTTTGTCTGCTGTTCTCAACAGTACACCTAACAGACCAGCCATTGAGCACATTGCCCGGTTTCTAGTGCAAGCCCGTAATATGGCAAGTAGTCCCCTTACCATTCGTGTCCTAGGCGACATGACAACATCAGAATCACCTACATAAGGAAGCCAAGGAATAATTTCACCAGCTACAATGGCTGCTCGGGAGTTTAGCATTACACTAGGAGGATTATTATCACCATCCTCTGCAAAACTTTCAACACCGCCCATTGTTGCAAGAAGCGAGTCTACAATTAAAAAAGACACACTCTCCATTTCTTCACCACTTCCCAAAATTTCTACACCACTTGCAATATTCTTCAGTTTCTCCATACCTTCAGGTTTCCCCATGATTGCAGAATCAACTAAATGAAGCAATTCTGCTGATGTATTTGGCATAGCATTTTTTTGCTTAGGTTTTTGTGGAGAACAAACAGGAGAATATCCAGGTGAACCAAAACCAATGGGTGAAGCAGACTGCTTGTTTGTATGACCAAAATGTCCCCCTGACCCAGGGCTGTAAGAAAGATTATCATGATGCATTGTGGCAACTGGCGAAGAAGTACACTCTGATGATTGAAATTCCTCTGCATTCCCATCAATATGGTATTGTACATCATCTGAACCAAAAGAATGGTTCGACTGCACATACTCATTGTTCTTCTCTCGATCTTCCAAGGATACTTGCTCAAACCGGTTGTCATCAGTAACTGTATTTTCAAAATCAATCTCGTGTCCTCGTAAGCTTACCCTTTCATTTGCCTGTTCATCCCCGATGCCACTACCAGCATTTACATTTTCCTTCTGATGACTCTCATCTAACTGTTCTCCAACACTATCTATCACTTCATGATTATTCAATCCATCACCAGATATTTTTATCTCTTTTGATTCTTCCTCTTCTTCCATTATACAATTTCCAAGGAAGCCAACAGATACTCATTCATAATGAAATCCACAATCCACCTACAAGTAACAAAATTAGTAATTTCTCTACAACTTCAAGACAAAGTAATAAACGATATCAACAGACCAGAATATATCAACATTTTCAATATGATTGCTAGCTTTACAGCTATTGCATTCCACAACGTGATTAACTACATCAACCATGAAAACATTAAATCAAATTACAGTGAAGGCTGAACGTTACATTACCATGTATTTCTTAAAATTCTCAACAAACAAAAATTCACTAGAACGCTTTGATTTGCTGAAACATGAAAAATATTATTCAATCTACTAAGGTTGAAGGTGAATCCGGTGTCTAGCATTTGTAGACATGTGTTACTATCAAACACCAACATATGTAGTTAGTTACAATCACTTTCATTTTTAAAATTATTATTGATATCAGCATATCAATGCCGTGCGTATGTGCTTCGTAGCATATAAGTAGTAATGACAGAGCTAGAACCAACACTTCTAATCGAAGGCGCCTTTTTCTGTAACACCTCGGCCCTCCAGCGTTACCGTTTTTGCCTCGCGTGGGATTCGAGTGCGGTACCTAGGGGATAAGTATCGCCTCATCGCAATCCCACTGGCTCAATTGGTAGTGGGATTGCGATGAGGCGGGGCTCGAATCCCACGGAAGGCAAAAACTCGCCAGGATTTCCAATTTGAGGAAAGGGGGCGTGCAGTAACATAGTAACATAACGCTGGAGGGCCGGGGTGTTACAGAAAAAGGCACAATCCCACTACCAATTGAACACATTTCTTTCATTCAATTAATTCATTTTTTCAATTATTACCAACGTCCACGTATCAATGTTGTGTCTGATGTTGATGTCGGTATATGTGCTTCCTAATGACATGGGGGAAAATCAACACTAGCTAGAAATCACAAAAAATTACCTAACAAAAACCTCTACAAACCGAATCGCCACTCACATTTCAAGAACAGGTCAATCAAAACAGCAAGGATCGTGAAATTATGCCATTGGGTAAGAGAAATGAAACAATGAGAAGAAAACGCTTGAAATCGATACCCTCGTTCAGAAGAATCCAGCGTCTAGTCACGTTTGATCGAGAGAGAAGATTTGATCGAAGGTCGAATGGAAATGAAAGAGAAAGAGTGAGTGAGTGAGTGAGTGTGAGAGAGTGAAGGCGAATTAGGCGCGAGAACGAGGGTATAACTGGAATTTGGCGAATTAGGCGCGCGATGAGGGTATACTATTTGCCGCTACCGGCCTCGGTGGCCTTGCCCAGTCAAAAATATGAAAATTTGTGATACCGATAGTTCAGTCAATTTGTGTTTCTTTTGCTTTAGGCAAATGTCAAATCACCCCACCCTGTTCCAATCTCATATTGGCCATTAATTGATTTAATTATTACTTTAATTTATTAGTTTGATCGATAGGCTATCATCTAGGGTAATAATAAGACATGGAATTAAATTATGGAGAAGGAAAAACACAAAAAATAAAATTTAAATTATATTTTGTTTTAAAATATTTTTAATAAAATTAAAATAGAGTGATAAAAATATAACAATATAAATTAAGTTATTTTTGTTCACCACCAATACGATAGTTACATTCGGTTTATTCAATATAAAAAATTTAATTCATTAATTTATTAATTGAATTATACGTCCACTTAACACCTACTAATTCTTCTGTTAGTAAAATTAAAAATTATATCATCAACATATATTAGTGTTCTTTTTCAAAATCATTTTTTAATAAAAAAAATTACTTAATTTATCATATCAAGCTCTCGGGTCATATTTAAAACCATATTAAAATTTATTCAATTTGAAAACATAATCTGGAAACTTGTTATCTTTAAAGTCAAGAGGTTGTTTAACATACACTTCTTCAGTTTTATAATCATTTAAGTAATCATTTTTCACTTCCATTTGATATAAAATAATTTTGTTAAATACTGCAAATGAAAGTAAAATTTTGATTGTCACTACCCTTGCCACATGGGTAAAAGTTTCAGTGTAATTAATACATTTTTGCTGACTGTATCTCTGACCTACAAGTTGTATCTTTGACCTTCAAGTCTAGCCTTGTTTCTAATCATTTCACATTTCTCATTCAGTTTGTTTTTTAAAACTCATTTGGTTTCAATTGACTTATTTTCTTTATGTTTGTGCATAAGATCTCATACATCGTTTCTTTTTAATTGATTCAAGTCTTCTTGCATGGCTATTATCCATCTATTGTTGTAAGCTCAATTTCATATAATAGTCCAAACATGGATGTTTCTTTAAATGTGGACATGATATTCAGATGATCAATTACACTTAGTGTAAAACTCTTACCATGTGTCTACAATATGGTAATAAATTCATACATTTTAATAAAATCAGAGGCAATCAGTTAAAATATTGTAAGTATTATCACTTAAATAACTTGTAACTATATAAGATACATAGTTTACAAGTACTTTTAGAAGTACCAAGTAAGTTAAAATTACAACTTTTAGATCATTTCTAAATATTTTAACATCAGCAGCGTCTTTTAGAGTCTCATAGCCATCTTTGACTGTATCCCAAAGTTTATGATCATACGAGATGTAGAAACTTCTAAACTTATCCTTCTAGTATTCATATATTTATCCATCAAATAGAATATGTTTGTTAACATTTCCACTTGTAATTTCATCTATAGAGTTAGTCATAATAAAAACATATCTTTACTCAAACATGGTTAAATGCTTAGCCTTGAGACCAAATTCTGACACCAATTGTAGAACAAGAAACACAAGAAAGGGGATGGTTTGAATTGTATTTTATTCTAAAACATTTTTAGCAAGATTAAAACATAACAAATAAAACAGTAAACACAAAACAACACAAATAATTTATTTTGGTTTACCACCAACATGGTAATTACGTCAAATCCCTTCAATCTAAATGATTTAATCCACTAACTAAATCACATGTCACTGAAATTCAACCTAATTGTGTTAAAGTCTTCTTATTCTTCTAGCTCAGTAGAGTCAATTTGTTGAGATGCACCCACTACTGAGTTAGGTTACAAATAGAATGTGTTTATGCGTGTTTTCTAAATAACTATCACAAAAGTGTGTTTACAAAGCTATGTTATCAAAAAGTGAAAAATCTCTCAACATTTAGATAAATTAACATGATTAAGAACAAAGGTGTGTGACGATTGTATCATGTTTATTGTAGTATTGTTGTTGTGTATTCTTCAATGTTTAAAGGATAGTGGATGAAACAATAAACACAAAACAACACAAGTAATTTATCTTAGTTCACCACCAACATGATAGCTACGTCAAATCCCTTAAATCTAAAGGGTTTAATCCATTAATTCACTAACTAAATCACATGTCATCTGAATAACTACTAGTCAACATGATTGTGTTCAAGTCTTCTGATTCTTCTAGTTTAATAGAGTCAAGTTGTTGAGAGATGCACCCACTATTAGGCTAGGTTACAAACCTAATGTGTTTATGCATTTTTTTATGGATATCTCTCACAAGAGTGTGTTTACAGAGCTATGCTATCAGAAAGTACAAAATCTCTTAACACATAGATAAAATAACATGATTAAGAACAAGGGTAAATGACGGTTGTATTGTACTTGTTGTAGTATTGTTGTTGTGCATTCTTCAATTAGGGTTGCACGTCATTTGTAGATGTACTTTAGGATTTATAGTTGTTGTCCATATTGCAAGAAATCAAAATGTATGTCAAAGTTTTGTATCAGATCTACATATATTGACTAACCATTAAAGGTTGCTCAAATTTGTCTTTGTAATTGATTATGCGTATCTTGATATGGAGACATAAAAAGTTATCATGATTAGAGCATGTTACATAGACCTCCAGACAAATAAAAAATTCAAGATGTTAAACAAAGGAAAAATAAATTTATCTTCTTTAGAGCATTGACTTTTTATCAAAGCATTAGCTTTTTTTTATCAAAGCATTGACTTTCCATTAGAGTCAAACGATAAAATGTTTGTCATAGTTATTAGAGACATATGATCAATTTTCTTGTCATACTTATCATATACTGACGATCCATTTGTTTGACATACTTATCAAAGGTAGAATAATTAGAGCATTGTTTGCAAGAATAGAATCACCATAGGCGTATTTTAGAGCGCGTTCATCAGACGTAGAATACGATTTTCAGAGTGGAGTCTTGATGTTCCTTTAACTTATCCAAATATCAGATGATGCAGTGAAAATTTGTTTAAATACTTTGTGATCTAAGAATTGCGCACTTAAATAAAAAAACATTAGTGTTTTAAATTATTCCCACAAAATAATTTTATTATCATAAAAATAAAAACAATAAAAATAATAAAAACAAAAAAACAAATAAGGATCATAGTTCTTCAAACCAACTTAGTTATACCATGTCAAAGAGGGACCTATTTAAGGCTTAGTTTTGCCCCACTTATTTAATAAAAATGTCAAGTTTAGACTAAAAAAACCTATTTATTTAAATATGTCAAACACGAGCTTTTTAAAAAATCTATTGAGCCTTACAAGTTAATCTCTTTATGTAATAAATATTTTTTTTAGGGTTAAATAAGTTTTTAGTTCCAATAAAATTTCACTATTTTGATTTTAGTCTTTATAAAAATTTCATCAACTTTTAGTCCCTTAAAATTTTTCCTTTTCATTTTTTGTCCGTGATTTTATATCAACTATTGTATATCTTTCAAGTTTTTGAACAATTTTTGCAGTAATGTTTAGAACATATTTAACAACTTTTGTACAAAAATTTATAATTTTTTAACGAGTGCTAAATTAAATATGAATTTTAAAGCTACAAAAATTTGAAAGACACAAAGTAGTTGGCATAAAATCAAGGATCAAAACAAAATTTTTTTAAGGGATTAAAAGTTGATGAAATTTTTTATAAGGACCAAAAATAAAACAATGATATTTATAAAGACTAAAAATAAAACAGTGATATTTATAGAGACTAAAAATATATTTAACCATTTTTATTTGTTTTACTATTTCAATTAATTTATGTAAAACTTAAAGCGTATTATAGTTGAATTTTACAGGTTGATTACTTATTTAAAATAATACTATACAAATACTTGATTGTTAGCATCTTGTCCCACGACGGACAACAACTATTGCCCCACAGCGGACAACAATTGTCTATTGAAATACCCCTTGAGAAAACACCCATCCAAACTTATCTAAGGTCTACATCCTTCCTTGAATCCCTTTTTGCATGCATCAAGGCACACATAAAACCTCTCAAATCGTGGAGGTAAATTTGGCATAGGGATGATACTTACTACAACAGTTGATATAGGGTCTGCTCGTATAAGCTTTTGCATAGAGAATTTCATGCAGAGTTACATAATTTGCTGGTATACCATACGAACCGCAAATTGATTTGTGAGTACTGGTTCGCGGTACTTTTGTGAACTAGTTCACCAAAATTCGCAAATATTTCGCTACTTTTGACAAACCAACAATATAACGAGAGGAATCATTCGCAAATATTTTGCAACAATATATATATTGGGGGTGTTCGCCCAAGTCCTCATTGTCGTCATCACGAGAGGAATCCAACCCATTTCTCTTCCCTTTCACTTTATTTTTTTTTCTTTTCAAACTATCTCTTCAACATTTGTAGCAAAATTTGCAGCAAGTTTTTCAATACTTTGGAGTCTTTATTTCAATATTTGCAGCATCTTTTTCAACATTTGTAACCTTTTCATTTTGTGAAACTACAAAATCCATATCTCTTTCAAATTTTGCAAGTTCTTATTCAATTAGAATCACTAACTATGATTCCTCAACTATAGAATCCTCAAAATATATCTCTACTTTATCATTATTCTCCCTTGCATCAATCACCATTTGATGTATATTAGTATCGCAAAACATAGGTCTCAACCCATGATTCAAATTCTCTCTGTTAGGTCTCAACCATTGAACTCGTGAAAGGATAGCATATTTAACAATTTATTTGACCATATTAACAAGATCAATCAATTTTATTTCTTTTGGGTTAATCCCTTTTTTCACATCAGTTTTACCATTGACATATTGAAGTTGTATACGCTTGTTTCTTTCAAATTTTCCTCTACGATGATAAATCAGTCTTATTTCAATCATCTTAAGAATGAATCAACATAAAATCCATCCAAATAATGCATCTACATTATATACAAATAGTTCTAAAAAAGTTTGATTTCTTTGCAATTTTTGTTACATTTGTAAAATAAAGTTTGATATTTGTTTTAATGAAATTTTCCTGTAACTATTTTTTTATAAGCTTTAGTTGTTGACTTCATAAAGATCATCAACACAAGAATCAGATGAAGCTAAATCATTAAATACATAAAAAAATAAAGGTTAAAAAAATGCATTAACAGAAATGCACCAACAAAAATTAATCAACATAAATAGAAGTTAAAAACAAAAAACAAGACCAAGAATGCTTTTGTTTGAAAGTTGCAAAATAAAGTATTATATCATGCAACCCCCACGCCTAAACTTGTCATGCTCTCAATGAACGTGAAAATACAATTGTGTCATTCTATAAAATCTTTAATTTTTTTACTATCATTTTTCACCCTCCTCTTTCGAAACTTTAAAGAATTCACCATAACCTTTGAATATTTTCAAATTTTTTAAATAAAAAAAGTAAGTGACACTCGAATTTTTACATTCAAAATAATTTTTTTCAAAAGTTTCAAACAATTTGAAAGATCCGAAATAGAATTTTTTCAGATTTTAGAAAGTTTCGAGCAATCTAAAACTTTCGAAATAGAGAAAACTTCTAAACTTTTGGAAACTTTAGAAATTTTCTAAATTTTCAAAATGTAATCCTTATTTCAAAAATTTGAAACTTCCAAAAGTTTTGAAATTTCAAATTTTCGAAATAAGGATACATTTCAAAAATTTGAAAAGTTTCGAAAGTTTTCAAATCTGAAAAGTTTTAAAAGTTTTGAAAGTTTCTAAATCTGGAAATTTTCTATTTCAAAAGTTTCAAAATTCTGAAAAATTTGAAAATTTATTTCAAAGGTATAAAAAGTTTGAGTACACTTACTTTTTTATTTCAAAAATTTAGAAATATTCAAAAGTTATGATTACTTATTTAAAGTTTCGAAAGAGGAGA
>JBBPBR010000007.1:41546431-41562697 GCA_037974775.1 Cicer pinnatifidum
TAAGAAAATACTAATTCTATAAATTAATAATAAAAGCACAAAAATTGCAATTAAATTTATCTTAAATTATGATCATCACTTGTGACAAGAGACTTTGTTGCGAGAAGAGTTTTTTTACACTAATTTTTTGTCTCAAGATTTTAACTTTAGAGTTTTTTTACATTAATTTTTTGTCTCAAGATTTTAACTTTAAAATAAACGTTGTAATACCATAAGTTAATTGGCTAGAATATAATTTGAGCATTAACATAATTCGATAAAAGTGATGATTAATACAAATTCCGACACAAAGTCATGCAAATGTATTAATACACATATTATTCCTTCAATAAAGAGCAAAAGAAATATGGAGTACATAACACATAAATGGTTTAAAATAATTTCCTATAAATTTTAAGCAAACTATAGAATAAACTGCTATGCTTCATTTATTCGACTCTTGATTTATGTCTTTTTACCTATAAAACATTTAAATAATGTGGAATGAGATTACATCTCAATGAGTCCCAAATCATAAAACCAAATCAATTAACATTCTAATTCAAAGATATATTTATCTTATGAGTTCATTTTTATTTATAGTTACTCTCGAGTTACCCTTCAATCTAATTACTTTAAATCTACCTAACAACACACACATATAAAATACCACCTATTAAAATACCACGTATTAAAATTCTTATGATAATATAAACTATTAAGTCAATTATATAATACTAATCATATAATGTAAAATGAAATTCAAGGGAACATGGTTAAGATAATTTTTTCTCAAAACAACCCCAAATTTATGTTATAACAATGCAAATCTGAGTTTAACAGCAAAGTCATTCGACGTAAACTTATAAACATTAGAATTGAGTAAATGTGCACTATTTGGAAAACTTATGATGTCTAGTTTATAGATAATTTATAATTTTATTTTAAATTAAACTCTTAATTCTTGCAATTTATTAAAATAATACACAAGGTCAAAAAAACAAGACAACAACTCTGGTTTAACTTGTAACTCATTTTTAAGCATCAATATTCAATTAAATATCACAAAATTTGTACTCAATTTGAAGGTAATCGAGTCTAGTTTCCAGAAAACTAACAATATTCAAAATTAAGGTCCGAAGAAAAATTATGATCAAAACATCACACATATGTCATGCGAATTTTAAGTTAACAACACTCATTCAATCATACTAATTTCCTAACAATATTTGCAAACACTAATGCTACAAATTATGAATAAATCAAACAATAAATACATCAAAACAACATCATAATATCAATTTACTAAAACTATTTTGTCACCATAGTGAAATTTAAGGTCTTTAATTTCAAATACATCAAAATAACATAATTCCACGTTATCAAGGAAAACTCAATTTTACAATAATTTATTCTCAATTTTAGTTATAGAACTTCACATGCATAATTTATTTTAACCATCTATTTCAAAATCTCTAAATCTAACAAAAAAAATAAAATTAAAAATCACTTTCTCCTTTTCAAATTCTTAAACTCCAAATCCCTAATATATGGTAAACATTATCTCGGGAAATAAAAAAAGAAAAATCCACCTCTTGATTTTCAAAAAGATCGAGAAGATAATGATATTCTTAACTATTTATACACTGGCTTATAGTAAAAATTGCACTTTTCTTTTAGCAAAAATTACATTTTTCTTTTATCTTTTTCTTGTTTTGTCAATATTTATTTTTTCTCCTTCACTTATTCTCTCTCACTCTTTCTTCTTCTCTGTTGCCCTTTCTTCCTCTCCTCTCCCTATTTCTGTTTTATGTGCTCCTCTTTTTCTAAACATAAAAAAAAAAAATTAATACCAATTATTTATGCAGTACGCAAGATTCACATTCACGTGCCACGATCAACAATTCTAACGAGGTGGCTCGATCAGCGTTCTTTTTCTTCACTTCTCACTTTCATCTCAGTACCGCCTCTCATCTCTCGAAACAAACAACCACCACCACTCACAAATAAACCAATGAACAATAACTATGACCTCACACACACACAACACTGTTGCATTTCCCACGAATTCTTCCGAACAGCATCAACAAACCCTAACAAAATCGCAGTAATCCACGCTTCCGGCGTATCCAACCTTTCCCGCGAAAATTCCACTTTCCCCGACTTCAATGGAGATATTACCACGCTCTTACAACAGCGCGTTCAGTCCACGTCTCCTCCACTATACCACGGTGATCGTAGCTTCACTTACTCTCATGTCTTGAATGCGGTTAGTTGTCTTAGTTCTCGACTCCGCTCTATCCTTAATGGTGCTGATGACCCGCACCTGATCATAGCCAAACGTCAAGGTTTGTTACAACGCAAAATTTAGTTTGTTAGTTGCTTAAACCCGTTTACTTTGTGAAAATGAACCTGTTTTTTACGCTTTTATTTTTTTTTAAATATTCTTGAACTGAATCATTGTTAAGAGATAACGTGAAATGCTAATAACAAATCTTTTTTACATTTTTATTGTTTTTAGAAATGTTTCACTTCAAAAGACCCTTATAACCGTATAAAATTAACATAAATTTTAGAAAATGTAAATAGAAAACGTTTTTACCAAGAAAACAAGTCCAATTGTTGAAGTCTTCCTCTAATTTGTGTTGTCAAATAACAACTATATCTCTATAACTTAGAGGAATTTGAAAAAATCACTAGAAATTATTGTCAAATAGGGCACTATAGCACTGTAGTGGAATTTGAACTAACCACTTTTTTTTTGCACACACCTCTAATAGCATGCGGATGAATTTCATTTATGTCATTTTATTCTTCATTATTGGCTCAGTGACAGAAGGTTTTGTTAGTTGTTGCACAGTTAGTTAGTTAGCTATTTAATTTTTAATTGTAACTGGAAGCTACAACTTAGAAAATTGTGATATTTTTGTTCACCGTTAGTTATTTAGTTAGTTAGCTAATCAGTTAGTTTTTAATTGTATTGGGAATCTACAACTGAGAAAACTGCGAATAAATTATCTCGTAATTAAGTTTTTCACATGACCAATTTATGGGTGTGCTGAGTAGGGTCTTTGTGTCTCCCTTTCTTTGCAGTACCTTGCTCAAGTGATATGACCTATTCTAGGAATGAAGCTAATTTTGGGATTGTTTTGTTTCGAGGGAAAAGGAAGGAACCAGTAATTTTTCGATTCTAAGTTGTGAATATTAGGAAATGTTTGTAAAATGGAGAAAGGCAAGGGATTATTGTGATAATCACTCATTTTATTTCTCTTTATTTAATAACTAATGTTTAAGAAATATGTGGTTTTGTTTTTCCAAATGTCCACTTTTTAAAAGTTTTTGCAAATGCCTTACTGACCGTTATTTTGATGGTTTACTATCTATTAGCTATGTAACATTGACATTTTAGGATAGAGGGGTGTCCGAGTGTCTGTCTTGTGTTGGTGTCCAATACTCGCACGGCACCAACACACGTGGTTACGCTCAACCACTTCCGTTTTTTCAAATTATTATTGGTGTCTATAGGTCAGTGTCGTGTTCAGTGTACATATTTGTGTTAGAGCTTCATAGTTTATTATTCATTTTTATGTTTGAATGGGGAAATGATGCTTGATGCGGCACTGCCATCTTGTACTCTGCGGTAGGTAACGATGGTGTCCACCGTGAAGAAGGAACTGTTTGGAGATCTGAGTCCTTGAAAACTGTCGATCCTAGTTCAGAGTCAATGGATAAATCCAGTGAAGAGTATAGGCCAAAGATAGTGGGGATTTATATGCCTCCTTCTGTTGAATATATTATTGCTGTTCTTTCGGTATTGAGGTGTGGGGAAGCCTTCTTGCCTCTGGATCCTTTCTGGCCAAACGAAAGGATACTTTCAGTCGCTTCTTCTTCAAATGCTGATCTTATTATAGGGTCCCAATCTTCATTTGGTAAAAGTAACTTGGAACGGCTTGATGAATCACATTGGTTAGTAAAGTCAATTTGTTGTCCTGTTTTGAGCTACTCCATTGAAGAAAATCTTCAAGAATGTAGTTGTTCAACAGATTTGGCATGGCCTTGTGCCAACGAAAAGAAAGGGTCATTTTGTTATCTGATGTATACTTCTGGATCATCTGGAAAACCTAAAGGAGTGTGTGGAACTGAACAAGGTAACTTGTTACTGTTGTTTGTTGCAGCTGTTATTATATTGAAAACGATATTTATTTAGTAAAATGTTATGTTGTGCACTTGTCAGTTTACTAACCTTCCTTCTTTCTTTGCTTCACGTGAAAAAAGCACACTCTATTCAATACTTTTTGGATCATAGTAGAAATATTTAAACTGTATGAAGTAAATCAATGTTCAAAACTTAACAGTTCTTTCATTTTGGATAAAGCACACCTGTTTATATGTATTCTCCTGTTTGAAGATCCATTCAGTTTTATGCTTGGGAGTTGTACCATGGGGGCTATGTATTTATAATAAGGTTTGATATTTGGTATGTAAAGATTTGGAAGGAAATGAAAAAGTCTTGCATGTGGTCTTCATTTTATAGAAAAAGTCTATGACAAGGTTCTTTGACAGAATGTGGAAGGCTCGTGTAGTATAAGAAAATAGTGTTTATCACATATTTGAGCTATAAAAGATGTGTCTTATGGTCATGGGAAACTTATGGTCTGGTATAAGATTTTCATGTCACAATAAGTTTGTTCAAGGATCATCTCTGGGTTTACACCTTTTTATCTAGGTATTGGATGTAGTGATGCACTTACCGGGTATTTCTCAATATGAGAACACTAATTTCCGCTTTTCTAGATGTTGCAGTCCTAATTTATGGGTTGAGAATGAGAAGGAGTAAATTCTAATTTAGAATTGTCAAAAGAACCCTTGAAATCAATGGATTAGGGTATGTGGAGAAAGAAGTTGTGTATGCAATTCGATTTCAACATAAAGTACTGAGAATGACATCATACCATAAGTTGCAGAGTTTAGGTACTTCATATCCATCTTATAAATTTATATGGAGATTGGTAGAGATGTCATACATAGGATTCAAGCTGGGTGAATGAAATGGACAAATGTTATAGCTGTAATTTGCATTCACATTGTGCCTATCAAACTAAAAGAAGTTCTATTACAAGGTCAGTGATGCTGATCTATGTATAATGAAGTGCCAACATGAGAAAAAGAAGTTTGGTGGAGCTAAGAATGTTGAGGCAGATCAGTGTATATAGATGCATGAAGATATAATATTAGGAATAAACATATCTAGGAGATAGTTTGAGTAGCACTTACTAAGAAGAAGATGACAGAAATTTATGTAAGGTGGTTTAATAATGTAAAAAGAAGGGCGGTAACAGGTTCATTGAGAAGAGTAGTTCAAAAAGGAATATACATGAAAGCTTTAGGAGAAACATTTAAAAATACCTTGCTCCAAAATCCTTTAATTGGAATTTTGGTTTTTGATGGAGCCTTATGGTGTCAATTGTTCTGTGTAGTCAATCCTACCCAGTGGGAGTAGGCTTGATTGTTACTGTTACTGTTACTGTTCTGTTTAAATTCTATGATAATAAAGTAAAAGTTTCTGATCCATTTTTTTTTTTATATTATGAATAAATACCTTCTTGGGTCACAATTTGATTTACATTCTTGTTAGGTCTTTCAAACCGCTTTTTATGGATGCAAGGAATGTATCCTTTGACAGGGCAGGAACTATTGTTGTTTAAATCATCAACTAGCTTCGTTGACCACCTGCAAGAATTTCTCAGTTCTATTTTGACTGCTTGTGTATTAATTATTCCTCCTTTCAGCGAGCTCAAAGAAAATGTATATTCCATCATAGATTTTCTACAGGTATGGTGCTTCTTGATTGAGCTTTTGTGTATTAATTATTCTTAATTGCTTACCCTTGCTGGTAATATTAAATTTTCTGTAGGCTTATTCTATTAATAGACTTACGGCTGTTCCATCACTTATAAGGACAATTCTACCTGTATTGCAAACTCACGCGGACACATGGAATGAAAGTTCACTGAAATTGCTAGTGCTAAGTGGTGAAACTTTTCCTTTTTCCTTGTGGGAGAAGCTTTCAACTATATTACCAAAGACATCAATCTTGAACTTATATGGAAGTACCGAGGTTAGAGAAAAAAAACTATGCTTCTACTTTGAGATTTTGCAATACAGTTCATATTTTGTATTTTCCATCTGGTTCGTGTGACGACATTCAATGTTTCTACTTGTGATTCAATGTTGTCATTGACATTCTTAAACATAATTTGACATACTATTGTTTCATTTCTATGTGTGAAGGTAATTCAAATTATTTCCTAGCTGTTTCCTTGTTTTTTGTTCTTGGTTTGTTACTGCAATCCAATGCTATCTAGTCACACCCACATATTACATATTATAATCTAAGCGAATTGATTGGAAACAGAGTTGCCGGACAAACCAGGAAGCAGCAACAAACCAAGAACAGGGGGTGATAAAATGAAGTGGAAATATCGCCTCACAATTTGAATGGAAAAAAATAAATGGAAGAAATATCGCCTCATAATTTGATTCCTTAAGAAGTGGAAATACAATATTTTGGATGTGATTTAGAACATTTTGTCCCTATTTGCTTGCTATTGCAATCTGTAATTACTCAAGTTCTATCTAACTAAGAATTTATTTACATCTACTATGCCAAGTGGAGGAACCATAAAAAGAATAAATTCAAGCACAACTTTTAGAAATTTAGAGAATACCGGAGGATTTAGTAAATGTATGGTAGGGAAAATATAGAATAATGGAGGGTTTAATCAAGGTTTTATAGGGGTTGATAATAAAAATTTAAAGCTTGGTGTTGAGAGGTGAAGGATAGGCTAAAGCTAAGGCACATTGATTTGTTGAGACTCGATCCCAAGATTAAATAGTTCCCTTGTGCAACTTGAGTTATTTATGTTAGATTTTGTCACGTGGATCTTCATTGGACCTTGTTTTGTTGTGTCAATATAAATATATAATCGACTAATGCATTTCTTTTTCTTTTTTTATTATGAATGCAAGTTGTGTTATTTGTTGATATTAATTTTCACAATTCTTGTCATATTGAACTTCCAATTTCTACCATTTCCATTGGCTAATACTAGTAATATATTTATTTTCCCTTTCTATTTTTTACCCAAGGTTGCTGGCGATTGTACATATTTTGATTGCAATAGGATACCATTGATTTTGAAGGAAGAAATGCTAACAAATGTTCCAATAGGTTTACCCATTACTAACTGCAAGGTACTGCTTATTGGTGAAAATAGTGCATCAAATGAGGGTGAGCTATATGTTGGTGGTTCTTGCATTTTTAGGGGTTACTACAATGAATCTGATATAATGTCTGATGGATTTGTAAAATTGCCTCAAAGTTATGGCTGTGAAGATTCCGTTGATGCTTGCCAAAGCGAATTATACTTTAGAACTGGTGATTTTGTCAAACAGTTGCCAAGTGGTGACTTTATATTCTTGGGAAGAAAAGACCGTATTGTAAAAGTCAATGGGCAGCGTATTGCCCTCGAAGAAGTTGAAAATTTGCTAAGGGAGCATCCACATATAATTGATGCTGCTGTAGTTTGTCGAAATCTTCAACCAGAGCTTGTACTTATTGAAGCCTTTGTTATATTGAAGGACAAACAACAATTGGGTGAATTATTAGTACCTGCAATCAGAAATTGGATGCTTAACAAACTTCCGCTAGTTGTGCTCCCTAACCGTTTCATCTTTATAGAATCATTTCCTATGTCTTTTAGTGGTAAGATTAACTATGAGATGTTGGTTAGCTCAGCATTATTGACTACGAATGTCAAGGATAAGGTTGGTAACATTAGCTGCAATAATCTTCTGCAACTTATTAAAAAGGTATGGTTTCAGTATTTTATATGGCAATATACCTTGTCTATCTGCACAAGGTATGCCATTTTGTGCTTTGTTCACATTTTAATCCTGAAAGATATTTTCGTGAGTCTTAGAGGTATAAACCATTTCTGGGCAATATTTTATTTCAGAATGACAAATTTACTGGTCAGTTTGTTCAGATCTTTTCAAACATGTTAATTTTGCCTACACATCTGTAACTGCTTGTTTTTGCTTTTGTATATAGGCCTTTCATTTTGTTTACCCCTTTTCTATCAAATAATTTATTTCTTCTTCATAAAACAATTGGTCTCTGCTCTGAATATGGCTTTTCTTTGATGATTTATGATGCATTACAAATAATGGATGAATCTATGAACTGAGACAGTTGTTGCTTCTATATATTCCATTTGTACGTGTCTATGCATGTAACTTGTTGGCTCCTAAACTATTTATGTAATAAATTTGTGTGTTTGTGGAAGCAAAGTTTTTGATTTGATGATTGCTTTAACAGGCCTTTCACAAAGCTTTAATGGTTGAAAATTTATGCAATGATGATGATTTCTTTACGATGGGCGGTAACTCTCTTTCTGCTGCACATGTTGCTCACGATTTAGGGATTGACATGAGATTTCTTTACTACTATCCAACTTCTTTTAAGCTTTGTATGGCTCTTCTCCATAAAAGAGGATTGTGCTCTTTGCATAACAGGTTGGATAAATGTTTGCAATTAGATGCAGACATACAAAATAACCATTTTTCTTCCAATCGTGCTGAAAACTCAAGTCCTCTTGAGTCAAGGATGACTCCCAAAGATAATGTTGATATTTTGAACCCTTCTAAGCGCTTAAAAAGGGGTTCTACTGATGTTATATCAGTGGGAGATGAAACATTTCCTTGGCATTCCCCTTCAAAATTCCTATCATCTTCATTTAGCCGATGCAACAAGGTGGTGTATGAAGGGCAAGCTTCTGTAATGGATACACACCAAACAACTTGGTCAGCCAATATTCCAAGAGGAAGCAGAGGTTGCATGAAGAGCTTTTGGAAAGTTTACATGGAATCCTGTGTTGATGCTTCACCCATGGTTGTGGCTAAAGGCTCGGATATTTATTTATTCATTGGATCTCACTCACACAAATTTCTATGCATAAATGCTAGAAGGTATAAACAAATATAGTTTGTATGTATGGTTTTAATCCATCACATACTGTTTCTCATTTGAATGCTTTCTTCATTTTACAGTTTAATCTCCAGGTTCTGATAAAAAATTATGATACCTGCAAGGCTGCAACCACCACTTTTTTATTCTAATTTGAACCAATTTGTACTTTTGGCACATGATAATTTCTTGTACTCTTTAAAATCTGTCTGTACAGATTGATGTATGATGAAGATCACATGTAACATCTGTACAATCTAGGTGACCTATTTTTTGTTAAATGCATCAATACGATATAGATTTCTTTTACAAGAAAGAATGAGGAGATTGCTTACACTTTTTTCTGACATTATCTGCCACACTTTTTCTGTTTCCACAATTTCATTCACTGTTGGATATGCTCATTCTATCTTGCTTTGTAGCTGATAAATAAAAACTGTTTGTGTGGTTACCAAACATATCATATAGATGTTCATCAGGGTTAAAATGTAAATTTGGTATATATTTTTGTTTCTAAAACTACTAAAACTGCTGCTTAATAATTGGTTTAGTGGTTCTATACAGTGGGAGATCAAACTAGAAGGTCGGATTGAATGTACAGCAGCAATTGTTTCTGATTTTTCCCAGGTCTGTGTTCAATTGTTATGTATTACAGGATTCTATCCATTTGTTCTAACACGTGGTATTTCTCTAGGTGGTTGTTGGATGTTACATGGGAAAGATCTATTTTCTTGATTTTTGCAATGGACACATCTGTTGGACTTTTCATACGTCTGGTGAGGTATCTAGTTTTAACACTATAAATTTGTCTTGTTCGAGGTTTTCTGGTGTCTTCCTAAAGGTTTTAGGTTTACTTTTGTCAAGTTCTTTTTTTATTACAACACAGATCATGTGAAGGGATGTGGTTATTGCAGAAGAAACTGGAAAACAAATCAATAGGCACCTGATAATTGAAAGGGTGTATTTAGGGGTGGTTAATAAAGGGAAGGAAGGGACTAATACAGGTTTTTGAAATACATGTTTGCATATAAATAAGAGTAAGGGAGAGTTAGTTAGTTAAAAACTTAGATTTGTAGGAGGGAAGAGGTGCTCTCAAATTCACCATACCATTCTATTCTTCTTCTGATTACTTTGATAAGATGGTTTTTGCATAACAAATAGGAGTTCTTGTCCCTAATTCTTCTTTCAATTCACATTACTTTCTTTTTATAACAGGTGACTCTATCACAAATACTTACTAAATTAGCTCTTATAGTCGATATTTTCCTATATTAAAAGTATATTATGTGTTACCTTGAAATTATTTGATATAATTACAAATTATTTTTAAAATAAGAAATTTTAATTTGAGAATTAGATTTGTGAAACTAATGTCTTCAACAAGTTATTATGAAAAAAAATTAATCTTCGAGTAAGGCGATCCCCACCCTTTATATAATATTAAAAATATATACTAAACTATATCATCTATTTGACCATGATTCAACCACAAGAAACGATTGAACTATGAATTAGTGTCTTCATCAGTATAATGACTAATTCAGTATCCATTGTTCTCAACTTTATAACACAACCCTCATATTTTATTTGGCTTAGGACCATCTAACGATTTTCAGCAGTTACATCACAGGCAGAGTTTCTGCCTCTTATTTTATATTTCTTTATAAACACTCAATTTTGGATTTACCACTAACCTTCACTGCTGCCTTTACTGCATCATCAGTGCCATAAGAACTATCCATAGTATTTACTAATCTTCAATATATCGATCTCCAATGCTTCTTGTAACAGAGGTCTTGTCAACACGAACCTCGCTATAAGGATTGCCACTGAATTACAGTATCACTGTTATTTGTCTCTTGAACAGCTGCTTCCACAGTAACTTTTACCAAATTACCACTGCACTATTACCTACCTTGGGCAAAAAATCAAATCCCAGAATTTGACATCCATTGTCTTAAACAAATTAAGCATTCTGGGTTAGTGGTTTTTGGTATGGTATTAAAGCTTTCTTGACCAAGATATCTAGACTAGAGTTCTATCATTGCTACCCATTTTTGTAAATAAAAATTGAGTTATACAAAATAATAAGTGCATTTTACACTTCAAAATATCTGGCGAAAAAGAGTGTATTTAGATATGTAATACATCCATTCATTTGTTTTCACCTTATAGTTTAAGCTTTTGGAATACTTAGTTCATGACAATAATAAATTCAGCTTTTTATTATTACTTTAGCATTTACATAAAATGCTAAATTCATTTAAAAAAGCATAAAATGTTAACTTATGTTTTGATCAACCAAAACCTATTAGTGAAACAATAAAGTAATATAGGATCCTTCAGAAGTCCATACTGGAAATATGTGTGTAATGGTTTGATTTTTAAGTATCTTCATTCTTTACATAATTTGGTATATTGCATAGTTAGTACACATGAGAGATTTTTTTCGTGGATTCTCTTGGCTGTTCTGCTCAGGACTGTTTCCCGGGAGTTTAATTACCAGTATGCACAGACATAGCATCCCTGCTGTACTCTTGTTTTTTACTTTCACGCTCCCTCTATTTGGCATTGTTTCTTTATGATAACCTGTCCTCCTCATGTTGTACCCAGTACCTAGCATCATTTATCTCCAATTTTCATTTTTATTAAAACAAATAGTCACTTCTCATTTATCTAGTTTGGTTACACCGTCTCTTTTTTGGTCAATTTCTAATTTAAATTTTAAATGCATGAAGGTTAAATCACAGCCAGTTGTAGACACTTGCAGACAGTTGATCTGGTAATTCTTTCCTTATCACCACATCTATGTTGCTTTCTTATAAATTTTGAACAGTTTGCAGATCTGTACATATGCTTTTTTCTAAAAAAAACTGTTAAAACAATAATATACTTCATAAATTGTCTGATTTGAGCAACTTCTTTTCCCAAGAGAAAAAAAAAAGTTCTCACATTCCCTATGGCACAATATAATTTGTCAAACCTGGTTGGTTAGTGCACAAATTGGGAAAGGATTCTCCAAACACTCGTATTATGGAAAATAAAGGATTTTGATGTTTGGTTTCCGTCTTTATATTCTCAGAAATTTTAAGTGTCCATGGGACTATGTTTCATGTAGAATGTGGTTTCCTTTGATTCCATGTTTGTCTTGATGCTTGTTTTTTCTTGACTGTTCTGTTTTGCAAGATATCTCGTGCTCAGTCCCCTGTAGTGCTTTTCCTCTTTCCTCTCTAATAAAGTTTATCTTATTAAAATACCTTTTGCAAAAATAAGCATCATGTTTTAGAAAAAAAGATATAATTATTGGACAAGGATAACCATGTGAGGAACTTCTCACTCCTTGTGTACATGTTTAATTCAGTGTAGAATACATGTTTTACATCTTTTATCGCCAGAAGTCCCTGAACTATGTTGATAAAGTTGTTACACGCTGCTTGATTGGAAAGTTTTCAGCATGGTTTAATATTTATACAGGTGTGGCTCGTATGATCATAACTTATATGCTCTTGATTACAAAAATCATTGCTGTGTCTATAAGCTACCATGTGGTGGCAGTATATATGGGTCACCTGCAATTGATGAGGTGAATTTCACTTCTAATGGACATAGTACATGTATATTGCTTAGTTAAAAGTTTACCACTGAGTTCTTAATCTTTTGTACTAATTTTTCATGTAGGTTCGTGGTTTGCTTTATGTGGCCTCTACTGGTGGTCGTATAACAGCTGTATCGATATCGGTATGATCAATTCATAAATCTATTAGCATACATGCAAAAAACTTATATTTCTTTCTGGAGACTTCAATTCTGTACTGATATAGTCTGCCCTTTCTCCTGATACCTAAATTCCAGATTTTGGATTTTGGTTCTTGTGAAAATATTATATTAGTGATGTCAGCTTCTTCCCACTGGATTCTAAAGTTTTGATTTGTTGGTAACTCTATGAATGATACTATGATTCAATGTTTTTATTGCAAACTGATACTGAAAAGGTATATTATCCACTGATGATATGAGTTAATCGACAAAAACCTCTTAGCTTCCCTTTTACTGGATGACCAAGGAGCTAAACAGTTAAACTAATCATTAACCTTCAGTCTGACATAAATATAAATAGCTTAATTGATATAAATTAATTGTTCATCCATTTTGGTTTAATGCTCATTCACACCATTTGCACACCTTGTGTTTGGGTGCTCTTAATCTTCATAAAATACCTTTGGCTTTGCAAAAAATATTGTTCATCTATTTTGGTTTCTTGCTGATAGAACTTGTTCTGTTGAAAATCTGGTATAATCGAGCATGTGTTTTGTTTTGCTTAACTTTTTAACGTGAAACAGCTTTTCCGCCAAAAACCAGTGATTGAATATAAATGGACAAGAGAAACTACAAAAAGGATTGAAAAGAAAAGATTGAGGTTTCTTTGCTGACACGGGAGATTAATCCTTTGAACATTAGACACATTAATCTGTTATTATTTCTGCTGAAGCTGACATGTTTATTGAGCTATTGATCTTAAGTCGGACTGAAATATTCCTGTACTAAATCCAGGCTTTGCCATTTAGTATATTGTGGCTACTTGAACTAGAAGTCCCCGTGTTTGGTTCTCTGGCTGTCACCCAAAATGGAACTGGTGTGTATTGTGCACTCTTCCTTTAGATTATGTATCGATCACTCTTCCTTATGCCAGTATACTATTTTCCTTTACTTGCAGTAATATGTTGCTTGGTAGATGGCCATGTTCTTGCATTGGATCCCAACGGATCCATAGTTTGGAAGGTATGAAGTATTAATCTTCTTATAGATGCAATTTGTTCTCTAGTGGAAGTGATTCTAACCTGCCTGTTTGTCAATAAATTTTGCTCAGAAAACAATCGGCGGTCCAATATTTGCTGGGCCGTGCATACCTTCTGCCATTCCTCATGAGGTACACCATTCTCTTCACTGAATTTTAGAAAATATTAACAAAAAAAACCATTTAACCGTTACATCCTATTTGTCAAGGTCATTAAAAGATTGAGAAAATTAATGTTGGCTTCTGATCAGCATGTAGTACTATTTGTGGAATCCTTAACATGGGCCCTAAGGGCACATGTTAGCATGACCCTATAGTGTATTCACAACTAATAAGGAAAGTACATCAAGTTTGGTTCACTCAATTTAATACTAGTAGTGCATCCGAAGTAAAGCGTATTTATTTCATTGAAGTCTCAGTATTAGTATAAGTAGTTATTGGTTAGTGGTTAGATTATTAATATTACAATTATTCTAAATGATTGATGAAATATTAATTATATCATTATTCTTTTATTCCACCATAGGTGTTTGTATGCTGCAGAAGTGGAAGTGTGTACTCAATTGAACTGGTGAGAACCAGCTAATAAAATTGTTCCCTTTTTTTCTTTTGTTGTCTTTTGGTGGACTAACTTTTGACTGTAAAGATTCATGTTCAGCCACATTTTTACTTTTAACTGATTGAATTGTATGTTATCTTTTTAATTTGAACTATGTCTGATTTTGGTCTCTCTAATCCCTCTATTAATAAAATCAGCACTTTGTTCTTTCTTAAACCCTTTAAATTCTCATTTTATATTCAAAGATTTGTATATTTATAATGCATTTGGGATATGAAATGAAATACTTTAAATGTTTAGAAGTCACAAAATTAGTGAAATTTTGATAAAAACTGAGGATTTTGTAGCATGTGAGACTAGGATTTGAAGAGGGGGAAAATTTGGCAAAAACATATTGTTAGGTCATTGTCCCATGCAATATGCAGTGATAAAAAAACGATTTGTTTCGGTTAATATTTTGTTCTATGCCATATGTTGGATCAACACCAGGAAAAGGGAGATCTAATATGGGAATACAATGTTGGAGATCCAATCACTGCATCTGCTTATGTCGACGAGCACTTGCAGCTGGTGTCTGATGCCTCCCACTCTTCAGACAGGTTAGCCTAGTTTGTTTACTTAGTTAAAGGGACAATATCAGCTATCAATTTCAAACATAATCTTTGTCTTTTACAGGTTAATTTGCGTTTGTTCTAGTTCTGGAGGCATACATCTTCTCCGAGCGAACACAAATTTCTCCAAAGATACAAATCAACTGATGGGTGAAGTCCAGGAATTTGCAAAACTTAACTTGCCGGGTGATATATTCTCTTCGCCTTTAATGATTGGTGGCCAGATTTTTGTTGGTTGTAGGGATGATTACTTGCACTGTGTTGCCCTTGAAATTCCAAAGCAACGGAGTTAAAACCTTGTATAGTTGAAATTTTGTTGAACTTTATTAGGTGGTATTGGTTGAATGTGTTGTTAAATTCTCAAATCTGTGAAATTCAAGGCTTATAAACGGCTGCTAGATGTCTCCTACTAACCTGGTAGCTCAAATGTACAACAAAAACAAATAAATGAAATTCATGAACGAGTTTTAATACTATTTTACAATGTGAAATTTGTTCTATGAAAATATCACTGTCTTTACTGTTTTACCAAATATGACGTGCATTGATTATCTGTTTGCCATTTATTTGCATATCAACACTGGTTTATTATCACTCACTCCCACTGTAACTGCATGTTTATGGTTTCTGTAGCTATACATTTTGATAGTTAACATTTGAGTATTTTTTTTAGAGTTTAAGATTTGAGATACACATAAATACGTTCAATGAGTTCAACTCATTTGTAATCACAATTTAAGTGTGTTTGGAACAGCTTTACAAGCTAATTCTTGCGTCCCTATGCATTTTTCACTGCAGAATCAGAGGCTCCAATAGGTAGCATCTGCTTTTCCGTGGTTTTTCATCGCAATTTTGTTGAAATCGAACGTCGATTCAAACATGCAATTGTAAAATAGTGGATTCTTATTAAATATTAATATGTAAGACTAGTTTATTATATGCATGTTCTTTGTCGAAACAAAGTTAATTCAAGTTAATTCCACTTTTATGGAGGCAAAATCAAAGTTATAAAATTGATTCAACAAATTTGAATGCATTTGAGTGGAATGGATTCTGTTTTTAGAATTAATTACATTGAAATATATTGTTCAATTGAATTCCTTTATACGTGAATGCATCTAAATATTGACAAAAATGAGTGACCATCAATAATTGAAAGAGTTTTTAGATAGAATTTTTATTAGTTTTTCTGAATATATTACTTCAAATAAAAATATAATATTTTTTCCATTTGAGTATATACTTTAAAAATCATGTAGGATGTTTAAAAATAAAGTTAATTTATATACATAGT
>JBBPBR010000007.1:41562975-41575091 GCA_037974775.1 Cicer pinnatifidum
ATAATAATTTAAAAATACATTATTAATTTTTTACATTTAATTCAACTTTTAGTTAGGTCTTTTAAATTTATTTTCTTTAGATTTGGTTTTAGTTAAATTTTATTTACACCGTTAATGTTTTATCTCAATTTTAACAACAATTAATTCACTTAAATTTTTTTGATAATTTGAAAGTCTATAAAATATTGCAACATATTATTTCTTGTACTAATTATTCAAAAAATATTTGTCAAATCTTACATACGATAACAAATATTTATTCACATAGTTACTATTTTTAACTTCTTTCACATATAGGATAATTTGCACAATCATTTTATTAACATATTTTAATATTTCATAACTTCGAGTTTTTTTAAAAATTTAAAACACTACACGGACAATTTTTAAAGGTTAAGAGTGGAAAGCGAAAGTAAATGTAAATTAATAGGTTGAATTGTAAAACAAAAAAAAAGGTTAGACATAACTGAAAATTGAAGTAAGTTTAAAGGAAAAAAGTAGTAGTAGACATCGAGAGCGCATAAAACGGCTTGTGCTTCCGGTGTCAGTGAAGTTGCTGCCGAGTTCTGAAATAAGCTAATCAGGTTTTTATGCAATTTCTTTTTCTTTTTCAATTTCATTTTCTTTTGTATTTCTCTCACTCATGGATTGCTCCTATTTTTATTATACTTTTGCACCTCCCCATTCTTTTTTCAATTCAAAAGATCGATCTTTCGTCTCGTTTCAGAGTTTCCTACACATACAGATCATAGGTTTTTCTCTTCCCTTTACATGTTTTATAATTCCACACTCATGTTCCTCTTCTCCTTTGGAAATCACCATTCAAGTTTGTCCCTTTCTTTTAGAACGTTGCTCTCAATTTGCTCTGTATTTCTTGATTAAATCTGATGCTTTATTTCTATCAGCATTATTCTGTAGTTGTGTATTTTTATCATTTAAAAGTTTGAATTTTCAATGTTGGGTACTCTGATATCTGATGTGGTGGATATTGTATACCTCGTAATTTAGGGTATTGTTCAGAGATATTGTCACTGTTATGGTTAGACTTTGTGTAATATCCCCAAAAATGATAAATTATATTGATTATTAAATAAATGATGTGTGAAATTATTATTTGGGAATACTAGGAATATCTATTATTTTAATTAAATTATTAGTGTTTGAAGAATTTAGGAAAGTTTTGGGTGAGCGCTGTCTTTTAAAGGGTAGACCTAACTTAAGAGGTCTATTGAATCTTAGAAGACGAAAATAGGAGGAATGGAGATGGGGAGATTGCGAAATAGGAAAAGAAGAGACACTCTCACACTAGCACCAAGCCACCAACACTTCTAATCACTGAGTAGTTTAGTTTATTCTTTTATTTGATATTTATCCATGTAATATGTAATGTAAGTTATGGTGAATTCTTCTTTCAAACATATATTTATTTAGGTCGTGTGTTTCATTGTGTGTGGTTGTGTATGTTTATCATTGGAAGTATGAATTTATTTCGGTCGGTACTCTGATGTCATGCATTGATGTGGTGGATCTTGTATACCTGATAAATTTAGGGTATGTTACCTAGATATGGTCATTGCTATTGTTATAATTTGTGCATTAGATTCATCTATATTCGTAGTTTTGACTTCAATAACTAAGGAATTTCCTTTTTTTTTTACATTGAGTTTGTTCAATTATTCAGTTCATTATGTATTGTCCTCTAAAGGGGTTTTAGTTTACCAATTTGAAGGTTTTTTTATGAGTAAGCTGAAACTCCTGTTTGAATGATGGATATTTAAGATCTTTGTTGAAATCTCTGCGTGACGATGGCCGCCTCAGAACCTGTGAGTTCAGTGGGAGAGAATATATCAGTGGATGCTATTGTTGCCCCCAGGAAGCCTCGGATTTTACTTGCTGCTAGTGGAAGTGTTGCCGCTGTTAAATTTGCAAATCTTTGTCATTGTTTCTCTGAATGGGCAGAAGTAAGAGCAGTTGCCACAAACTCATCTTTGCATTTTATTGACCGAACGTCAATTCCCAAAGATGTTATTTTGTATTCAGACGAGAATGAATGGTCTAGTTGGAAGAAACTTGGCGATAGTGTGCTTCACATTGAGCTTCGTAAATGGGCTGATATCATGGTCATTGCTCCGTTATCAGCAAACACTCTTGGCAAGGTAATTAGTTTCATAAATATTGGCTGATTTTTGTCTTATATTAATAAAATGGCTTATAACTTTTCAGTTTCTTTAGTTTAGGCAAGTTTCTGTTATGATGTGTTCCTTTCCATTATATGATGATCAGTTTTGTATGTACATTTTATATAGGGTTTACATACATGTTTCTATGATACTTTGTTTTTGGTCTTTAACCCTCTGGCACTGAGGGTAATAGAGTTCGGCCGTGAATTAATAAAATCTGATTAATGTTGTTCTAATCAGATTCGAATTCGAATACTCCCGATTGACAATTGCCACTTTTTTTTTCATTTATGTAACTTCGATATATGATGTTGTAGATTGCCGGAGGGTTGTGCGACAATCTACTGACGTGTATCGTGCGAGCGTGGGACTACAGCAAGCCATTCTTCGTTGCACCGGCGATGAACACTTTTATGTGGAAGAATCCTTTCACAGAGCGGCATCTTATCTCGATTGATGAGCTTGGTATTTCACTCATTCCACCTGTTACAAAGAGGTTAGCTTGTGGAGATTATGGCAATGGTGCAATGGCTGAACCTTCAACAATTTACTCCACTGTAAGACTCTTTTATGAGTCAAAGGCTCAATAAAGTAATAATGGTGACATTTAATTATGTTGACAACTGTACAACAAGTATGAATGGTTTATTAGGACTTGTCTTCATCCATTGATCCTGTTTAATGCATCATTAATTTTAGTGTTAAGGGAATGTGCCATATTCTCCTCTTATGTCTTAGAGGTTGATGAGTAATAGGTTTTGTAGGCTCTTGCACACCCTTTTGGATATTTGGTCGTGTAACATAATTTATTATGACATTTTGTGTGTTGGGAAATCAAAGTATACCTGCCCGCAATAGCTGAGATTAATCATTCGAGATAATTAAGATCTATTTAAGCAGTTGATTTTATTTTAAGATATGTTCTTTCATATGCATCACTTAGGGATCAAACTCCGACTACGACTAAATGGTTAAGGGATCCACACATGTACTACTTGTCCAACACACAAGGTCGGCCTAAAAGATATAGGAGGCCTAAAGTTTAATATGAAACATTTTAGTGTTTATAATACTATTTTAGTAAAATTCTTTAGCTACTTTAGAATAAAAACTCATTTACTAAATTAGTATAATTGATATTATATAATTTTTTTTTCAATTGATAATTCAATCAATTAATTTAATATTTATTGAGATAATATTGATTTTAAATAAAATTTTATTAATTATTAATTTTAAATGATTTTTTTATTAATTTTAGCTTTGTCAATATTAGAATGTAAGATATTTTTGTTAAATATAAAATAGTTTTGAAGTTCTAAAGCAATTATTTTGATGACTTTACTTTTAACTCACTTTATTGCATGTTTGATTTCAACGTAAAATCAAAAAAATCACAATAATACAGTGAATCACTGTTATTTTACATACACTACTCTATATATTTTTTGTAAAATTATAATACTATATGTTGATTTTTCGATTCCACTATAAGAGAACATATTAAATCAAATTCAGGGTCACAGATTTCTAAACACAAAAAAATGTTCAATTACTTCGATCAGAGTGTTTTGCACCATTGGTATTCACTTATACATAATTTGTTACTCTGTATTTTTTAACAATTAATTGTGTAGAGAATTGGAAACTATTAATGACAAACGAGAATAAAGCAACCCCCACATATAAGACCGAATTGTGCCGTTAAAGCCACTTTTTTAGTTTTTTTTTTTTCTTTCAATACTCTCTTTTTAAATTTTTATTATTAAAATATTATCTTTTCAAATTTGTATATCAAAATAACTCATTTTTATTATCATTTACAAATTGTTTTTACAAATAACGACTTCGTTAGGGAAGTCCAAGTTTGTAAAGACAACTTCTGTAAGACAATTTTTCAAAAAATAAAATTTTAACTTTTTTTCAAATGAACAAAATATATAAATATATATATAAATATAATTAATACAATCCATAAAAAGACACAAACACAAATTTTAAATTTTATAGATTGACTAGAGTTCCTTGTAACATTTGGACAATGTTTTCGAGTATGACCAGTTAACCGACATAATCTGCATTTTCTTGACACTTTTTCTCTAACGTCTATTTGAATTCTAATACGAGTACTATTTGGATGACCTTTTTAATTCTCTATATTTCAAGATTGTGATACAATGTTTCACCTTCATATGTGGGTCAATATTCTTCATTGGATATAGGTGGAAACTCTTCTTTGTAAATGTTGAATACATTAACAACCTTGTACACGTCAGGTAGCTGCATTAAATAGTTTTGACGAGTGTAAGAACATGCAGCTATGACATGTAAATAAGACACGTGTATAGCCTGAAATTTTTCACAGTCACACCATTTTCTTTGAAGGTTGACTTCAAAATGACCAATTGGTCGCACCTTTATTGAGTTTACTGTTTCATGCACGATGAAAGAATAACAATTTCAGTCAAATTGAATGACATGGCAAGTATTAGATTTACAACTTCATATTTAATCTTATTCATGCAATTGTTATGTATACTCGACCAGTAGCTAATGACGTCTGATATTGTTGTCCCCTTTATGCATATAAAACTCTCAGTCTATAGTATGTTGATTGTACCAAAGTAATGATTGGGTAATTGCGTGTACCATTAAGCACTGCATTGATTGACTCGAAAATGTTTGTTGTTATGTGTCCCCATCATCGACCTTGAGAATACGCTATAGTCCATTGTTATTGGGGGATATTATTGACTCATCATAAAGTCTTTGGATTTGTCATCCTGATTTCATTGTGGTAATATTTGAATGATGACTCACTTAATGCACATCCTGTTATAAATGATGTAAAAATTATCAAGTATTATAAAATGAAAAGTGGAAAATATCATTACTCATTAAAACAAGTTTTCTTTGAAGTTCCTTTTCCTTGAACTCTCTTATAAAATTTTGTGCAATGTGTTGGATGCAGTACACATGTGTTAACATAGGATCATGCCAAAGATTATTTGGATTATTATAAATACTTTGAATCGATTCATGTCTATCTAAAATAAAACAAACGTTGACTTGAGGTGTGACGTACCTTCTTAGATTTAAAAAAAAAAAACCTCCAAACACCCTCTGTCTCACCTACCACGAGTGCATAAGCAATGATAATTGTATTTTTGTTCACATCTTATGCAATGGCTAGCAACATAGTCCCTTTGTACTTGCCGTACAACCAAATTCCATCCATTGAGACAAATGGTTTACAAAATTTGAACTCGGAGATGCTCGAAGGAAAAATCCAAAATAGTTGTTTGAATTTTTTTGAATCTTGTAACAAAGTATTATCAAAATATGCAGGTAATACTTCCATTTCCATAATAGTTAATGGAAGAAATTTTTGATAGCCAACAACCACCTTGGAAGGGCATTGTAAGACTTTTCTCAGTTCCCATAAATTATTTTGATAGCTTTGTTCTTTGTCATCCATGTCTTTCTATAGGTGATTGTGTAGTTGTACTGTTCTCAAATATGTGCAATGATCACCTTTACTTTAATTGATGGGTCAACTTTCAAAAGCGATTTTATGATTTCTCATATGATGTTAAAGTCAAGCTTGATATGATCCTATGATATAGAGGAATTTGTGCAATTGTGGGGCCCCTTCAAACGACCAATCACCCATTGCTTACTTTTTTAGCTTAGCGAAGCCATGCATTTGAATAAATATTGTGGATTCACACATTTAATTACATACTTGTATTGATCAAATTGAACTACACGATAATTAAGTGAGTGTTTTATGTGGTAGTGTTTAATTGCTAGTCGACAATCTAGTTTGCTAAATGGAAGTGGTTCATTAGAAGGCATATCAAATTTGGAGGATTGGTAAGCGTAATCCAAGTTTAGATTACGCATACGAAATGGTGGATTGTATGTTGTTGCAATTATATGGGGTTTTGGCTCTAGACCGTTGCCATCATCCTCTTCAAATTATGTTTTTTCTTCACTCTCCTCACTTATTTCTTCTTGGTCAAAATTGTCCACATAACCTAAATGGAATATACAATTCAGGTTGAGATGATTCACGTTCAGATGTTTTGACTTGGTCAAAGTATGGTTCGGGTTCGTAGGGTTCTGATTCATATGGTTCAGGTTCGTAAGATTTATAATTTTGAAAATGATGAGTGTTTTGTGTTTGAAAATTGTATTCAGGGTAAGGTATGGTTGAGGATGATGGTTGACCAAAATTTGATAATGGATTATCATCCTCAAACATGACATATAACTTGATAGAACCGAGTTGTGACCATTGTTTATGAACATCAAACATAAGTTCAACATCTTCGTCGTCTTCAACATTTAACAATTCATAATTAACTAGACCTTGGCCAAAGTAGATAGGGTATCGAAAAATTATACTAAACACACTCTTATTATTTTCTAACTTCAACTTTGCTTCAATTATTTTCTTCAAGTAAGGTTGCATCCAAAATGAACTTGAATACATTTGTTTTCCTCACTTTTGAAATATTTATCAATATCTTGTCTTTTATATATTTCGCCATTGTAACAAATCAGAAAAACTACATTTTTTGGTACCATTGATATGATTTAACAAATTCAGATAAAATCTAAAGAAAATAATCGAAGATACTTATACACATCCAACAAGCAAGCTACGCGTGCACACACTTCTTTTTCTTGAACTTTATCAAAACATCTTTCCAAAAGGCGACCTAGTGATAGATTCCCTAGAATTCGCCATTCCAAAAGGTGACCTTGTGATAGATTCCCTGAAAGTCGTTATTCCAAGAGCCGACTGTGATGCACTATTAGAAAATCTCCATTCCAAATGGTGACTTGGTGATGGAATCACATTGGGAACACGCAAATGACTTACAAAAGTGAAGGAATCAGAACATATTCTTCTATGTCTAGTCTTCTTCGTCCAGTATTCTCCATCTTGTCTTCTCCGTCCAGATATTGCTAATTTTCAAAGTGGTATACTCTTCTTGTGTGAAGCCATGCATGATATCCTATTGGTCATTGAAGTCCTTCATTTAACGAGTATGGATTTGTTAAATGGGGCCAATTGAATTTTATGTTACATTGTTCGTTTGACAGATGAAATTTTATTACTTCGTTGACCACGAACTCAACCATATTTGAAACTCTATAAATAGGCCAACTTTATGATTGTTCTCCACAAAACAAAATTTCACTCTTCAACTCTTCAAATATATATATATATATATATATATATATATATATATATATATATTTCTTCTATGCTCTTAGTCATAATTTTATTGTCATCTAAATGACTTTGTTATGGAATGATGATAATCACAGATAAACATTACACTTCATTCAAAATTTTGTAAGCAATACAATTCTTTATGTTTTATTTTTTTAATCTCTTCAAATTCCTGCAAATATTGGATTCATATCATTCTAATCTCTTCAAATATATTTTTAATCTTTGCTTATATATTTTATAGATTCATCTCAAAATTTAAGTTCACTTAGTCATAAACACATTGCACTAAATTCTTTAATAATCCCATTGTTGAATCAAGACGAGTCTGATAACGTATCACAAATAGAAAACTATAAAATAGACAATTCACTTATTACTGCTTTAGTTGAAAGATGGAGACCTGAAACCCACATGTTTCATTTTCCAACGGGTGAATGTACCATAACATTAGAAGTTGTTGCACTGGTACTTGGCTTACGTATTGGGGATAAAGCAATTGCTGGATCAACTATGGTATCATGGACATATGATTTTTTAGATTTGTTAAGAATCATGCCACCTGAATCTCAAAGAAAGTGAAATTTAATAAAAGTAAAATAGTTGAGAGAAATACTTTCAATGTTAACTCCAAAATCGTCGGATGAAGAAATAATTATACATTGTAGAGCGTACATTTTAGGATTGATCGACGATATATTAATGTCTGAAAAATCCCACATCATAGTACATATTATGTGGTTGTACTTGTTGAGAGATTTGTGAGAGACGAGGGAATACAATTGGGGTTCAGTGTGCTTGACAACACTTTATAGAGAATTGTGTCGTGCATCTGAACCCGTGTTATGTCGATCAGTGGATGTTCACATATACTTCAAACTCGGGCATGGTACCATATGCCATTTATTGCACTAATAAGTAATCTTGAGTCTCATTTTTCCATTCACAAAAAGGTAAATATTATATTTATAAAACTATTAATTAATTCAATAACGTTCAAATTTATTTTCGTAGATATAGTGGAAAATGTATGAAATTTGCTGATACACCTCATTATCATACCGCTGGATATCGATCAAAAGTTGATTGCATGACCGTTAACGATATAATATATTAAAATATTAAAATATTAATTTATTTCTATTATTTTATTTCTTCTTATGCATATATTACTAACAAACCTCTTATATATCAGTTCCTCTGGATGTTCTACCTACATCTAACATACGATAATCCAGAAGACAATTGACTATATAATACACCTACATATTTGATTTGTTTTTACATAAAAGAAATGCATCAAAAAGATAGAGTAAAACTACAATTTGGACTATCTCAAGAAATTTCATATCCACCGAGAAACATGAAAAAATTTCATAAGGAAGATTTGCATAAACAAATTAACTATAGTTGGAATTATTCTACGAAAATGAGAACAAATAGTGGAATAAACGAGATAATCATATTCTTCATGGTCAATCTCTAAATGTTGAATTTAAACCAAGTTATGAATACATAGTTTGGTTTTGCAAAAATTCTAAACAATTTATTTTTGTAGAAAACCAATTGGTTGATTCTCGTGTCAATTCATCCCAACCTCAACCACAATCTACCAAACATTTTTTTTCCACGAATCAATGTCCAACACAATACAACAAAATCAATGTTATATACCAATACCTCATGACACTCAACCGTCTCCTCATACTTATATCCACAAACCATATTAATCTTACGGGTTCACGCCAGAGAACAATTTAATTTAATAGCCAACAACCACATTAAGAAGACAATCGTCGACTATCCTTTGCATCAAACGAAGAGGAATTATTGTATACTTGTTATAACACACTTGAGTCCGCTACCAAATTACTTAATAATATGTGTCAACAAAGCTTTCAGATTCCAAGCTTTGGGAATACATATACTCCGTTGAATAAAATATCTAACTCGACTCAAGGTGGAAGAAATCCTTCTGCGTCACTTCCTCCTAGACATCCTCAACAGCAAAAAAATGAAGACCAAGAAGAAGAAGAACCTCGACAATGTGGTACTGGAGGTCACATTCGACATTAATTTTATCGTAATTTTTGTAAAATTTGTGATGTTGTTATTTATGAATGAATTATATATATATATATATATATATATATATATATATATATATATATATATATATATATATATATATTAAAAAAATTGAAAAAGTGACTAAAAAATGCAAACTATGTCGATTAACTGGTCATACTCAAAAATATTGTCCAAATATTACAAACAACTCTAATCAATTTATATAATTTAAAATTTGTATTTATATTTTTTTATGAATTATATATATATATATATATAAACATATATCGTTTAAATATTATAATATCACAAAATAAATATTCATAATTGATGTATATAAACACATGACAAATATTTTTATTAATAAATATAAAAAATGTGAACCAAATATTTATCATTTAAAAAATATGAATTTTTTTTATCATTTATAAATAACAAAAAATAATAAAATAAATATCTCTCACAAATATTTACCACTAATAAATATAAAAAATACATAATAAATATTTACCATCAAAACATAAGATTTTTTATTCTCACAATGTTTCTTGCTGGCAGGGAATAAAAATGTAACAAACGAGTACAACTTGTTTCATATTTATTATGATTCGATTTTGTATATAAAAATACTGTACAAAACTACGTAACATACTGTTCAGCTTGCCGACAGTCCTTTTCCCAATCTTCCACAAAAAAGTTATAGCTTATACTAAAATAAAGTGGATTACAAAAATATATTTATCAGAGTATAAGCCAGTAAAATTCAATTTGGCTTGCACATTAAGTATACAATTGCATACAAATCAACAATTTTGCCTATAGTGTATTCGATTTTTGATGATTGGATTTAAAATAAAATAAAAAAAAACCGTGATGATTGGATTTAAAAATAAAATAAAATAAAACTTTGATGATTGGATTTGATTGTTTTATAATGTTAAGTTTTTTATAAGTTCTTGTTACAAACGTTTACTCCTGATTGTAAATTATAAACCATTAACAAAGTGACTCGGTTCCGATAAAAGTATTGGAAAAGGTGTGGAAGAAGCGTGCATTCCATTCAAATCACATGATGTGGTTTGAAGATTATTGTAAGGGGGTCTTAAAACAAGAGATGATGAGTTATTAAAAGAAAATAAAATAATTGGAGAGATAGGTTTTTTACTTAAATTATATATTGCAGTGTCTTGTGTATTTTTTTCTTAATTATACAAACTAATATTTGTTGTCTTCTTTTTATTTATACGATTTGTTTCACTAACATTTTTTTTTTAAATTCTGCAATATCTCTAAGTCATAAACAATCTTATGAGGTAAATTATAAAGAGCAATACTAATATTTAGATATGTCATATTCGACACCATATAACATTTGAGTTGACTTCTAAATAAGAAGAGATTTGATAGTTTTGAATTTTGTTCTCTTCTAACACTGGATCACTCAAAGAACTAACAATACATATATCTAGTTAGTTATGATCCTCTTGTAAATGATAAGCATAAGTGGAATTAGATACACCAGAATCAATTACATTATAAATTACATTTTTAAGACCTTAGGCAGGTTGTACTTCAGATTCCTAAAGTGTCTTTGAAGTTTTTGATTTTTCAAAATCAACCCGAATCAAAATCTTCTTCACGGTTGTGAAAAAATTCTTAAAAAATAGTAGTGCATTCTAAATTAACGTTAATTAAAAGAGAGTTATTCAAAAGAGGAACCATCTCTTTGTATTATGAGGTATCTTGTATTTTTTGTTTAAGGGAAATTCAAACTTAAAATGATATATTTTTTTTCTTGTCAATTCTCTTATAATATTATATGGGCTGCCATTAATAGTTGGTTGGGAATTCATGATGTTCAACATAATTGGTCGTATTTGAAAAACATTTGATATCTTATTTAGGTGGCTGTGGTGTGATGTGGTGTTTGTGGTTATTAAAAAATAAAATCATATTTCAAGATGGTGTGACATATTGCAGTATGTTAGTGTATCAGATATAGAGTTAGAGTCTTGGAGTTGGTTAATCTTAGCTATTCAGTCGGAATGGTGGAATTGTCCTACTAAATGCTTTTATGGAATGTAAGTTTAACCTTTTAAAATCTCTCGTACAAATTACAATGAGTTGGAGTAACTTTATACCCTTATATCATTTTAAATAATATATAAAAACATAAGTACAATACAAGTCATATTTTGTAAACTCAAAGATAATGGTATTTCAACTATAATTTTACCATATTTAACATAACCATTTAAAAATCCTTTGATCAATTAATGTTCACATACAACACGTTTTCATAGTAAGTTAAATGAAGATAAATTACGGGTTTGGATCTGTTGTATTAAAAAAAAACGTTAGAATATATATATATAATTATAGTAGACAAAATATATTTTTATTACACTATACAATTTAAACGAGACTAACTAATATTTTTTATTCAAAATTAACTAATATTTTTAATTAATATATAATTAATTATTTTTACTTGTATATAAATATAAAAGATTAATCCTCTAAATACAGGTCAAATAGTAAAATGTTAGAAAACATTTGATATATATTTAAAGCTGGCCTATAGGCTATAGGGTTTGGATTTTTCTTAGGCATCAAAC
>JBBPBR010000007.1:41576428-41588639 GCA_037974775.1 Cicer pinnatifidum
CTTTAATAAATATTATTTTACGCCAAAGAAAATTCGACTCACATTAAATTTTCTATATATAAAAACCGAAATATAAAAATAAAAATTATTTTATTTTATTTGTTACTAATTTATTTAACAAAATCGTAGCAAAATAATTTAAAAATCCACCTGATAATGAGAAATATTAATAAAAATATTGTGACATATATAATAACCGTTTTCAAATACTAAAAATAAAGATGTCTTGTAAATTTATAATAAAATAATAAGTTAAGAAAAAATATTTATCAACACTACCATAAAAATAATTCTTTTGAAGCGCATCCAAACAAAAACTGAATTTAAAATCATATTTTGTGAAAATAAAAAAATAATTCCCTTTTAGCTCTCAATTTTTAAAAATAATGGAAATATTGATTACTATAATTTTTTTTATATATAAGTGATATAAAGGCATATTCTTAAAGTATGTGATATTAATTGGACATTTTAAACACCAAAATTGTATTGCCATGGTTTAAAATTGGTATCCCAATTTTATTTGGTACACTAAGGTATTTTTTGCATCAGGGATTGGGGGAGTTACTTCCAAATTGGCAGCATGAGCTTAAATGCATGAATTGAGTCTCAATATTTTTCTCATTTTAAATTAAGGAGCCCTTAATTTTTCCTTAATTTTAAGTAGCCCATTTCAAACAACTCCATGAGCTTAAATGCATGAATTAAGGCAATTATGATAGGAGTCAATCTTGTATGGACACAAATTAAAATTAAGAATGTTTCAATATACACTTATAAATCAAAAAGATAATTGAAAAATCATTGAATCATAATACTTAATCAAATTCTTTTATATTTATGTGTACGTCTAAATATTGTGTCCAACTAAATATTTCTCTTTATGATAGAATATGTCTGTGTTGCTAGATAGGCCCTACCCAAGTGGCATTTTTTAACTTGTTACTTTTTTATTAAGACATTTTTTAATTTTTCTGGTATTAATTATTTCTCTATTAACTATACTATATTTTTTTTTAATGTATTTTATAATTATTATTATAATAAAATTATAAATTAATTATATTTTTTGAAGTGTCAATTAGTACAGTAAAATAATTTAAATTGTCAATGAATATAATTTTACAAACCATTTTTTTTGGTCCTAGGTACATAAGAATGGAGATCAAATTTAAAATGATTCTACCATTTAATCATTAAAATAATGGACACCTACAGTTTAATCCTTAAAATTAATAATATTTTAAAGTAATCATTTTTTTTGACTAATTTAAAATATTCATTCTTATTAAAAATCCTGCCTCACAGTAGTAGTTTTTTATCCATTAATTTAGGACCCGTTTAGTATAAATTATCGTAAAAAAAGTGATTTTAGCCTTTCATAATTTAAATATTTTTTGTTAAAGATTTTTAAAAAATTAAAAATTGTTTTGTAATTATTTATTGTAATGAAAATAAATAAAATTTCTTAAAAACAATTATTTAAAAATAAATAAGTTATAACAAATAAACCCTTACAATTGTTTAAAAATTATTAATGTCATTAATAATTTTTAATTTTAAAATTTGACCAATTTAAAAAATTATATTGTCATTTATAAAGTCAAACTCAACTAACAAATATTAATTTTATTAAGTTAAATGTCATATTTCAAATTTAAACCTAAATCATCACAATTATATATAATTATTTTTAGCATTTCATCTTAAAAAAAATTATATTATCTCACTATTGAATTAGTTATTAGGTCGTAAAATTGAGAGGTGATGCCAAATTCTTACTTAGCTGAAAAGTAAGGAACAACACATGGCTTGGTTTTTGCCTCCCATAAATTTGGTTAGTAAATTGGATATGAAAGGTCATTGTTAATGCAGCCAGAAAGAGACAAACTCCTTTTATTTTTTAAGACAAACTCCTTTTATTTTTTGAGACAAACTCCTTATGTCATGGTCCGATATTTCCCATATAAATCGGTCCAAACAGTCAAGATTCAAGTCTTGTAATCTTCCCCCAATTAATTTACATTATAATCATTTTTTCTCTTTCTTTCTTAACCTTTGATTTTCATAGATAATAAATACTGTCATGTAATTCAGAGTTCTTTTTACAAGCAACTAATATGTCTGGTTAGCATTCTTTCAGATTTTTTTTGACGGCTGATGTTAATATCGTCTTACAATTATTGTCATAATATTAACAAATAATTAAAAATAGTTTATAAAATTATACTTTTTAACTATTATTACTTTCTCAAATATAAATAAAAACCAATATATATTTAAAATACATTTTTAACTATTATTCTTTCAAATATAAACAAAAGTCAATATATATTCAAAATACATCTTAATTTCTATTTATATTTATTATTAGAGGGAGTAATATATTTTTCATTAGGAAAATACTAACATTATTAACAATTTAAATGTATAATTTTTTTTAAAAAGTTGTATAATTCATATTTTAAAATCCTAACAAGTGATATTTTTCTCGTAAAATTTGTTTTTCATATTCTTTAGTTGTTTTAAGTGCCTTTAGAATGTTAGCATGACATTTTTTATTATTATAAATATAAAATAAAATATTTTTGAAAATAGTATTTATATTAATAATTAAAGAATACAATTAAAAATAAAATAAAATAATATTAAAATGAGTGAAATATTATTAATATTTTATTAAGAGTGAGATTGAACCCACAATCTTATTCTTCAAATTTTCACTTCAACTATAAAATCAATCTTTTATGTAATTATTAAAAAAAAAGTGAAAACTATAAAACTATGAATAAAAATCTGAAAATGCAAACAGTGTTTGAAATGAATGTGTGGAGTGGCTACCTACATGCTACAGCTAAGCCACAAAGGCATTAATGCTTTCTTTTCTTTTCTTCTTCAATCTCGTGGACCAACTCAAGACTATATCAAAATCAAATCAAAATTTGAACCCACACATCACTGAAACAGACGTTAAAATCAACAAATTTTACATTTTTACGTCTTTCAAAACACACCCCACAACAACTCATAGAATTAAGAAAAATAAACAATTTTTGTTTTTTCCAACTTTTTTGAAGAATCTCATTCCAAGTGTGGTGTTCATCCTCTAAGGTGAGAAAGACCCTTTGACCCTTTGAGATTTTTTTCTCAAATTTCACGGAAAGTTTCAATTTTGGCTTGCCTTTGACTTTAGTTAGCCAGTTTGAGTATTAAAAGTTGTGTTTTTTTTTTTTTTTTTTTTTTTTTTTTTTTTTAACTTTTTGTTTCAGGGAAAAAATGGGTTTGATTTCTGGGATTTTTATGGGGATGTTATTCGGCATAGCATTGATGGCTGGATGGGCTCGTATGATTAGGTATCGAAGTTCCAAGCGAATTGCTAAGGTATGAATTGGTATCAAACATTACTAGTGTTGTGCTATTTCTTCTATTTGTTCATTTTGATTTTGCTTATCAATGTTTACAATTTAGTTTGGAATTGTGGATTTTAGTTTATTTTTGTCTTTAACACTTCGGGCTTGAGGGGAAAAAGGACCTGATAATCTGAGTTCGGTCAAAAGGCAAGTAAAATCTGGTGTAAGATTGTTCTAGTTAGGGTTCGAACACGGATACTATAGATTTGTCCTTAACTACTTTAGTTCAATAACTTGTTTATTTTGGATTTTAGTTGATGAAATGAAATGTAATCAATTTGTGGTGTTTTGAATTTTGAAATTAAAAATGGGGTTATGGAATTGCTAATAATCCACTTGTAGATTTTAAGTAAAGATTATAGAATGAAAAATGATGGCTCAAAACAAGCTTGTTGGAGAAGAGAAGTGAGTATGCTTTTGTGAAACAATTGTTTTTAGATCAAGAAACTTAGGAGATGATTCATCAATTAATTGCTGTCTTGTAGTAAATGTAGAAGCAGATGGATATAAGCAACACCTCTTGATTTTGAACTACTTTATTGCAGTAAAAGCAATCCACTACCCTCTACAATTTATGTAGTGTTTGGGACCTTGGACCTGTAGACTGTACTGCAGTCGAGGTGTTTACAGATTAGAATGGATCAGGTTTCGAGGGGAAAAATCATTCAATCTGATCCCTTTGGTTTTGTAATTTGATCATTCATCGGTTTGGTTTTAAAATAAAATCCAATCCAGTTTATTTCTTTTTGGATTGGATTGGTTGTTGGTTTTTGGTTTTTGATAACTGTCTATAATATTTTGTTTTAGGGTCTTGCTAAGTACCCTTAGGGTACTTGTTAAGAAATCAAAAGACGGAATATTTTTATTGAAAAAAAACAAAATTTAAGCTTTGAAAAAGTTAAATACACAAATTTCTATACACTTTCAATAATAAATTTCTTATTTGGATCAGAAACAAGTGTCACAAGGGCACTTGTTAGCATTTGCCTTTGTTTTATATTTTTTTGGAGAATTTTATTATGACCATAAAAAGGGTTGCCAAAGCATAGTAGTCAATATATTATGGACACGTCTTGTGGTCAACAACTTCAGACTTCAAATAAAGTTTAGTAATTAGTCATTTAGGAATAAAATTGTGTGTGAATACAATTTAGCTTACTAGTCACTTTCAAAATTCATTATGTTCAACTCAATTCAACTCACATCCTGAAGAGAAACTTTTAAAATTTAGCTCACATCAATATGTGGTTAAGTTTTTTCTTGTCTTAACATTTGTCATTGTTATTATGCTTTGCAGGCTGTTGATGTCAAACTCCTTGGATCCCTCAACAGAGATGATTTAAAGAAAATTTGTGGGGAAAATCTTCCTGAATGGATATCTTTTCCTGTATATGAGCAGGTATGCATTTTCCATTTCTATATGTTACCCGGCACTTGATTTTTATTTTTTAGACAAATGTTAGTGATTAATTTTGTTAGAGGGAGGGGAAATTTGTTAACATCAGGGATGAAACTCTGAATCTCCTTCTTAATACACCTTGAAGCTTATAGCTTTTATGCAGTGCACCTATTTTTTGCGTATTTTTGCTGTTGTTGACTCTTTGTTGCACCGGCTTTTTCAGGTGAAATGGCTAAACAAACTCCTGAGCAAACTTTGGCCATTTGTAGCAGAAGTGAGTATGCCTGCTTTCTCATTTTGTGTATAACAATTTAAAACAGTTTGTGTGATATTGATTTCTTGCAAGATTTATTTCATATGTTAGATCTTTAGAACTTAATGCTTACCTCGTTTCTGTACTGTAGATGAGCATGTTATTTTACACAATATGTTGTAATGAAAATCAGATTGCTGATTTATTCTAATATCCAAAAATATTGCATCTAATACCTCATTTGTGTTGCTGTTCAAAAGAAAAGATTTCCGGAAGTATTAGCTATCATTTGTTTATATGATTGTTGCTCTAGCAATTGCGATAAAGAAATATCAAATATGCATGTTCTCATTGTATCTTCGAAGAAATTAAGGTCCTGATTGAATAAACACTTTAATTAAGCGCTTACAGAATAAGTGTTATCATATAATTGATTACGTATAGTCAATCTATTTTCATATACGTTATAAGCTGTTTTGGAGAGCTTACAGAAATAAGTTGAAAACATTTTATTGACATCTATCATAAGTTGTTTCCATAAGTTATCTGAAATAGTCTCACAGGAGCTTACACATTAGATAAATTCAAATAGGTCAATTCAAGCAGACCCTAAATCTTTCATCTTTCAAGAATATCTTTCTGTCTATGAGTATCATGAATGTAATTGGCTTACTTTAAATTAACGACTTGGTTGTGATGGATTTTGTTCACCATTAGGCTGCAACAATGGTGATCAAGGAAACTGTTGAACCTCTATTGGAAGAGTACAGACCTCCTGGAATTACTTCATTGAAGTTCAGCAAGCTGTCACTTGGAAATGTAGCTCCAAAAGTTGAAGGTATTATCAAACACTAGTGTTTCCTCTGCACATTATGATTCTTTATCCTAGAAAAATAATAAAAGTATGCATGTAAGCATCAAGTAATAACTTTGGTGTAGTAGTAGAAGATAGCTATATACTACCTCCGTCCCTATATGTAAGACCCCTTTGGCTAAATTACGGGAATTAAAAAAGGGGATATTATTAAATTTGTTAAGAATTGAATTTCTTTTACAAGTTACCCTTGAAAAGAGAGAATTAGTTAATGTTTCTATCATAGTATTTATTGTTGATTGCAGAAAAAGATGTAAATTAATTAGGAGTATGTTAGTAAAGAAATAATTAATGCAGTTGAAAATTCAGAGGGTCTTATAAAAAGGGACAAATAAAATTCTCAAGAGGGTCTTACATTTAGGGACGGAGGTAGTAACATGGACTACTCGTGCTCGAATTCGATCCTCACCAATTTAGGTTGCAAAAGATAGCAATAAACACTATAAAGGATAAACTTAGAAAACAATACTGGTTGTTAATAAATTTAATGCTACTCCAACTTTCTTAATATCCATGATTTAGTTAATGTGGTTCTATATTTAGGGAAAAAGGTAGTATGCAAATGCAATTTATATAGAACCCTTGTGTTTCTTACCCTGTGAAGTTTTCTATTAAATCTTTTTTTGTATGAAAAAACTTACATGTCCATAATTTCACCATCCATACAGGTATTCGTGTGCAGAGTCTTACCAAAGGTCAAATCATAATGGACATAGATTTCCGCTGGGGTGGCGATCCGAGTATTATTTTGGCTGTTGAAGCTGCACTTGTTGCATCGATCCCTATTCAGGTATATACTTAGTTAATATTTTTCTGTTGAATATCATCTCGTCCCTTTTCTATATTTTGTCAAAATTTGATTTTTATTGCCTTTTTGTTCAGTTGAAGGATCTAAAAGTTTTCACCATTATCCGTGTTATATTCCAACTTGCTGAAGAGATCCCTTGCATTTCCGCTGTTGTCGTTGCTCTACTCGCTGAGGTAATCATTAGGGGACAGTGGAGGCAAATGATAATATTAGTTTGTATGTGAAGGCATGAAATTGCATATTTCTTAAGATTGTTAAAAACTATGTAATTTCTTGCATTTGGTTTGATTATTTACTTCATGTTGCATGTGCATGTTGTCACTATAAGATAGGATTGTTGTGGCATTTTTTTTTTCTCATATTTCTATAAGAAAAAAATTGTGTATTATTACATAGACACTGATTGGTTGAATTCAAAACCAAAAAAGTGGATAATAGATCTCTTCACATTAAACACATATCAATTTCATTTGAATATCAGCTTCATTGGACCTAAGTGATGAAGTTAGGACCATTATTTGGACCATGCACTTTTCATTATGTGAATAGGGGGATGCAATCTTTTATAGGGCCCTTTTGTTACAATTTCTTTTTGAAAAAGTAACCACTTTTAAAAATTTTCATTTGTTTGTTGAAGATTTAAAAAAAAAACGAGAATGCGAAAAAAAAATCTAAAAATTGCTTCAAATGAGAAGCTATTTTGAGTAGCTTATTCTTTTAAAAAATGATTTTTATTATAGTAAATTAACACAACAACTTCTGCTTTTTTATAAAAAAAAATCACTAAAAAATAATTTCTTAATTATTGAATACTGAAATAAGTTTTTTTTTATAACGATTCCATAATTAAACAGTTCATTCATATCTTAGTCAAAATTGATATTCTAATTTAATGTTTGAAGTCTTTTATCATCCATGCCAAATACATGATTCCATGTTAGCTGATTAATTTTTCACACTTTAGAATCACTGACTTTTTCTGTTAAAATTGAATCAGCCGAAGCCGAGGATCGATTATACTCTGAAAGCTGTTGGTGGAAGTTTAACTGCTCTTCCTGGAATTTCAGATATGATTGATGTGAGTTCTGTCATATTTATTTAGTTCTTTCTCTATCCTGTATATGCTTAACATTTGGAATAACACTAATTATATTTTTACTTACCATTTTGTAGGATACTGTGAATACAATTGTTACTGATATGCTCCAATGGCCACATAGGATTGTTGTTCCACTTGGCGGTATACCTGTTGATACTAGGTAAGTATGAATAATTTGATGACAAATTTCGACAACAATTTGGATGGTTAGTGCAGTTCAAATATATGGTTAATCACGTTTTGTTGATGGTTAATGAATAAAACAAGGTGTCACAGCTCATTAAACCATCAACAAAACGTAATTAACCACAATTATTAGGTGTTCAAATATATATGATATCCATTAACCATCCCATTTATGTTCAAATACATGATTTTCTGGTGTTCAAATATACATGATATCTATTGTTTAAATATATGGAGAGAATTGCGGTTAATAAGATTCAAAATCGTGGTTAATTGTGTTCAGTAAATGATGATTAATGAGTTGCAACACTTTGTTATATCTATTAACTGTCCACTAAACACAATTGACAATGTATTTAGACTGCATGAACCATCCAAATTATTGTAAAAAAATAGTCTCACTTTGTCTCAAAATAACAAATCTCTTGTTTTTTTATATCTTTCTAATTGAAGATGACAACATGATTGTGTATGTTAACTATATCTCACTAACAAAATTTCAATTTGAGTTTGAAATTTTGTACTAATATTCAATCATTTTTAATCTCTTTTAGTCAACATTTGAGTAGCTTTTTGGTTTTCTTTCATGCAGTGAACTGGAGCTTAAACCCCAAGGAAGTCTTAAAGTGACTGTAGTGAAAGCGACCGATTTAAAGAATATGGAAATGATTGGAAAATCGGATCCTTATGTAGTTTTGTATATTCGACCATTATTCAAGGTTAAAACCAAGGTTATTGATAACAACTTGAATCCTGTTTGGGATCAAACATTTGAGTTGATTGCAGAAGACAAGGAGACTCAGTCACTCACTCTTGAGGTTTTACGCTGCTCTCTTCTTTTCCTCTTTTCGTAAGGATGTGTTGTGATCTATGACATACAGACATTCCCGTGTCTTTTCTTTATTTTAATTCAGACACCTTTCACTAGTGATCGATACGTGTCAGATACTGGGACATGTATAACAAAACAAGTGTTTGTGCTTCATAGTTCTTCCAATCATATCTCACATGATGTCACTTTATGTTACTTCTTGAAATATCTTAACAAATATCTATACGATGAGACTTGATTGACTGACATTGTAAAACATTTATATACAATCTGTGCATAGTCATTAAACTCTTGTTTATGTACCTTGGCTGATTTTTAATAGAGTAACATAAATTATTTTTGTGACTCTCCGAACAGGTTTTTGATAAAGACATTGGGCAAGATAAGAGATTGGGAATTGTACAATTACCCCTTATTGACCTAGAAGCACAAACTGAAAAGGAGATTCAATTGAGGCTGCTATCGTCACTCGATAGACTCAAGGTGAAAGATAAGAAGGATCGAGGAACCTTGACATTAAAGGTATATATGAAATGATGTATATAGTATATATAGGTTTTGATGATAAGTGAGGAATGAAATGATTTCGGAGGAGAGACAAAATTGATTCCAAAGGAGTATAATTGACGTTTGATTTCATTTTTTGAGAAGTCAAAATTGATGATTCTAGAGGTGTAGAATTGATTTTGACTTGCAATTGTTCTAGAGTAGAATTGATTTTAACTTGATGCTAGAATTTATATCTTTTGCTTCTAGAATTGATTTTTAGTCTCAAATTTATCATTCAACTCACTTTTAGCCATAATCAAATTTTCAGAATCAATTCATTCAAAATCAATGTTTATCACTGCAGAACCAAACACAAACTTAATAACAGGTTGGATTTTCAGGTCTTTTATCACCAATTTAACAAAGAAGAGCAGTTGAGCGCACTAGAAGCAGAAAAACAGATATTAGAACAAAGGAAGAAACTAAAAGAAGAGGGAGTCATAGGAAGCACAATGGACGCACTTGACGGAGCAGTGTCTGTGGTAGGGTCAGGTGTTGGACTTGTTGGTAGCGGCGTTGGCGCTGGAGCCGGGCTCGTTGGAAGTGGTCTTGGAGCCTTTAGTAGTGGACTTACAAAGGCAGGAAGGTTCATGGGAAGGACTATAACAGGTCATAGTGGCTCAAGAAGGAGTGGTTCATCTACTCCAATCAATAATCCACAAGAAAATGGTGGTGGTGCAAAGCCTCTTTAATTCTTATATATGTATAAATGCTAAAGTAATGAATTGAATGGACTTTGTAGGTTCAACCTTTGTAAATTTTGTTTGACTTGTACGTGTTATATTAATAGATTGTCAACATTTCTTATTTATTGCAAAGCAATGTGATTTGAAACACACTAAAAAGTGTTGCTCAAACTATTGGAGATTTCGAGTATTGACCTTGTGTGTGAATAATCTTAACTTTTAAAGCTTGATTAGCAATTTAAAGTTTGTTGAATTTGTTTTTTTAGTATAACAATTGCATATGAAAGTTATAATGGATTGGACCTGGATCTTCTATAGAGAATCCACTGATTTACATTTATTATTATTTGTGTAACAATGCCAAAATATCTAATTGGATAATTTAAAAGTCACCTTAAAAAGATTAATGTTATATTTTAATGACATTGTAAAAAGAGGGCATGACAAACACTTCAATGTAGTTCCTTTCAAAGATTAAATTTATCAAAGCCTTGCTAAGCCTTTAGGTCATTTATTAGTTACTAGCTTCTACTCTAGTCTCTGGCAATTCTTGTTTTTTTGTTCAATGTTTAACTTGCTTGGCACTATAATCTAGATATTGTTCATCTACTCCCAATTATCATATAGGACTGCAACAATTCCATTGATAGAGCATACAGCCACTTTAAAATAATTTATACCATCTACATTGAGACGAAATCAGTAGAGCCTAGTTCCAAAAAAAATAATAGATATAATTGAATTGAAATTAAAAATAAAAATAAAAAATACTTTTTCAATATGTTTTGCTGGATTCAACCACATATGAATATTAAACACTTTAATCTCTTAAACCTCTTTGATTTCATTTTAGTCATTTGAGTTAAAAATGTTATACACTTTAATTTTCAAATTTCAAACATCAAACACTTTGGTCCCTTAAATTAAAAATATTATACCTTAATAGATATAATCAAATTGTCTAATGTTTATAATTAAATGGAGCAAAATATCTAATGTTTATAATTAAATAAACTAAAATATTTAATGTTTATATTTTAAAAGACTAAAAAGCAAATTAAACAAAATTAAAAAATCAAAATATTTAAATTATATAACTTAAGAATTAAAAAAAAAATTAAAAAACCATAATAAAATTATAAAATAACTTAAACGGTTAAAAGTGCAATTCCACATGAAATATATTTATCCGAAATTATTATTACCTCAGATAAAAGGTAAAAAAAGTTAAAAAATTATTGTGATAGAAAGAAACAACGACAAAGATCATAAAATTATGAGCAGGAATTGAAATTTGTGACCTTCTCTGAATCTGTGAATCATTATCACGTAGATATTTCGTGTTTTGAGTTTGTCCACTTCTTTGCAATGTGTCATAGTAAGACAGCACCCATACCCTTGTTAATTCCTTTGGTACTTGCTCTCATAAACGAGTCAGAGGACATCTCACATATTCCAAAGCAACTCAATTACAAAAGAATAGTATTATTAAAACATAAAATTTAATATAAAATAAAATACAAATATAATACAATAAAAAATATGATAAAAATTAAATTTTGTTTTATATAAAATATTAAAATATTTTATTTATATTTTATTTTATATTTCGATAATATTATTCACTTCAAAAATGACTAATGTTATTTGTCGTAGAGATTTTAATGTGTCTAATTTTGGTATTGGTACAAAATGAAAGATTCTTTCCACAGCATGGGTAATTGTCTATAGACTCTATGTCTATACTGAGCCTAGCTACCCAAAGTGTGAAACAACCAGTATAGCCCTCACTTGTATTGTTTTGGTTAAGAAAACATTTTTTATATGCTATTTGAAATAGTTTTTAAAATTAAAGTATATAATTTTTTTCTTTAATTTTGTAATTAAAAAATATATATTTGTTTATAATTTATCTATTATAATTTAAAATAAATAATTAGCTATATATCAATAAATTATTTATTATAATTAAAATAGTTCATTTAGTATTATTTAAAATAAATAAGTTAGCTAAATAAATAAATTTATATCAAATTCATAAATTCAAATCTTTCAAAAAAAATTTAAATTAATAAAAAAAAAACAAATTTTAAACATTAATTTATATATATATAT
>JBBPBR010000007.1:41588820-41606587 GCA_037974775.1 Cicer pinnatifidum
GAACAATTGAGAAGAAAAAAAAAATGACTAAGTGTTACCTAATATTAAGTTAAGGGACTGCGAGAGCAATTACGCCTATATTTTTCATATTTTATCTTTTGTGAAAGTATTCATTTTGATCTTTTATTTATTTATTTTACTAATTTTTATTCTTAATCTTTTATAAGTGATGAACTTTAATCCTTTTCAAAACCACGACAAAAATTATAACAATATGTGGTTATTAAGATCCTTCTAACAAATGCCAATATACATCAAATACAATAATCCTTTTTGTATTGTTGTTTTCACAATCCTTTTTCCGCTTTGTTGACAATAATATTATTTTGATGATGAACAAAATGAATCATGAGATAAACAACAATACAAAAAAACGGAGTGTGCGCGATTGATTTTTATTTTTATTTATTGGTTGTTTTTAGGATAAAATGTAAGTGGTACAAAAAACTTTCTTGAAAATTATTCACATACACAATATATTTTTTTATTAAAATATTTTACAGAAATCCAAATATTTTTTTTTATTAATAACGGGAAAAGACATGTTCTCTAGACGCTTATGACAAATTTGAATTAAAAGAATCAATTATAGATGACACTATAATGGATTATGACTGCGAAAACCACCTCCGTGTTTTTATAATCATCCAAATAATCGATTATGCTAATGAAAATAATCAATTACGTATTCGAAAGTCAGTTCTGTGTTTTTGAATTGTAAAAATAATCAATTATGAGTCAAAATAATCGAATATAGTGATAGATATGACAAAGAATCATACATGAGGAGTCATAATTTTAATTGTTCATCATTGCCTCATTTTTTCCTTTTCTTTTTGGGTTGACATCAAACTCCTATAAATAGGGGATATTTTTGAACATGTTTTTCACACCAATTGACTCTCTTCTCTTCTCTTGTCTTCTTGCTTTCTTACTATTGACTACGATAATTTTGTTTGAGAACCTTATTTTTTACTACATAGTTTGAGTTGTCATATTTACTCTTGTGATTCAACTTATTTATCTACACTCAATGTATAAACCACTATTTATCTTATTATAACATTATTAGGAGTAATCTTAATTGTTCAAGATAGGTGATATCTCTTGTAGTTAGAGTCTCTTCTTCAAAAGATAAATTTGGTTGGAAGAGTTCTCGTAGGTTGTCAAAGGTTTCTTGCTAATTTTGTGTTAAAAGCTTGGTATTGATAATATTTTTACTATTTGTGAAATTGGAAGTAGACCTTTAAGTTGTTAATGGAAGTTTGTTCTCTCCTCTTTCTCTTTTATTTTTCACATTTTTACTTCTCTTATTTAATTTTATTTCGTTTCATAAGCATCAAACTTAAAATTACTCAATAATTCAAGTGCTCATTTCATCTTCAATTTTTTAAAGTTTATAATCCCCTTTTGTGTTTGTAGTCACTTGTTCAACACATTTACGCTTACCAGAGTTCTATGCATATTCATTCACTCCTTATTAAGATTGTACATTTAACTTTACATTTGATCCAAAATTAGATCTCAACAATTTATGATTGTAATCATACAACTGTGTGTAAAAGTTATGCTAAAAATAACTAAATTTCATCACTTTTAAAAGATAAAGAACGAAAATAAATTTAAAAAAAAATAGATAAAGTACCAAAACGAAATTTGATAAAAGACAAACGACAAAAAAAAGTATATTTAAGTCTTGTTGTTACGAAAGAAGGCAATGTGAGTCCCGTTATTCTGAGTAGGGGGTTGAGACAAATCAATCCCCTATCTCATTATAGCCTTATTCTTTGTGTTGAGGGTCTCATTAAGTAGGTTGAGAGTCATGGTATCCTTCATGGTATGGATATAATATAGAGAGTGAGTAAGGAAGGAAATCAATCAATTATGGAAACACCAGACCCAACACATCAACCTATTACTCTCACTTCTTCACTATATCTTCCTAAATATTGTAAAAGGACTTATTCCCACAAAATAGAAAACCTTATTCAGTATTCTTATGTCCCAGAAGATGCTCAAATAACTGAAACTATACCTCCTTTTTAAATCCTTATAATATTTTCAAAAGACGAAGATCAATCACCCGATCTATCAAAAACTTAATCTCTTCAAATCGCCCTCATATGAAAGAATATGTCCAGTTATCTCGACAAGACCAATGTAATTTGAGAGCAACAAACCAAGAACGATACACAGCTTTACATTTTGGAGCTGTCAGGTTAATCCTCTCCCTTCATGGACGAAAAAATCAGCTTGCCTTTTGTAAAATAGCTCTTTTAGATTCAAGTTACCTTCAATATGAAAATGTTGTAATAGGGATTGTTCTAACATCACTCCATGCTGGAAGTGTTGTCCTCACCATCTTCCCAAATTATAATGTAAGTCTCAATGACAGAACTCTTTCCACAAGGTTGAAAGTCCAAATTCAAATCACTAGATCTGATCAAGTCCCAGAAGCTTTGTCTGCAACCCTTCATCATCAAATAATCTATCGCCCCCAAAATCACTCCATAGATTTGCCACTCTTTGGATGTTCTTATGATTCATTGTTGGTCGTTACCAATAGATAAAAAGATATACCCTCCATTGTCAAGATCCCAAGGATAATCACAAGGGAGGAATTAGCTCAACTAATTCCCCTGGAATGGATAACAAACTATGAAAAATTCCATCATGATAGAAGACCAATACAATCTCAAGAAGCCACCTTTAGGAGATCCATTGATAGGTCAGTCAAAACAATTTTCAAAAAACTAGATGAAGGATCAAGTTCGACCCTCTCCTATTTTTTAGACCATGATGATACAACCAATACTCAAAGCATATTGGTGTCATATTCATGTTGTTACCTATCTATACTGACAAGATAAATGACCATTTTATTTGGGACATAGATCCCAGTAAGTGCGACCCAGAATGTGATTGTTGGATGCATGATAATGATATTGACAGAGATATCATCCTCCCTACAAGCAAAGGGACGTGCAAACCATCTCCTCCACCAAGTAAAAAATTTGATCCTGATAACGGTCTATGGGTAGGAATGCATGATAAAAGGAAACTTTTTCCTATCTACAGAGAAGCACTTAAAATCCTCAAAAAGGGAAAGCTCTTGCCACCTAATGACCATACTCGTGTTACTTGGTCACCTTCAGACTATTGTAAACCTTTAAACCCTCCAAAAAAATACCAAACTAACCCCTTGTTTTATGTTCTCATTTTCAACATCAAAATATAACCAACAATTTCGTGCTCTAGAAAGAAAAGAGGACCCAATCACAAACAGATCATCCAAACCTTTCATACAACCCAATGAAGTCCAACCTGATGGAAAACTTAAACCTCTAACCCAAGCGGATGAAGTTCTAAATTGGCAATCAAAAAACCTGGTTGCTCAAAATGACACTCTCCAGAATCTAAACAGAAAGGTGAATAAAATTATTGAAAAAATAGACGAAACAGATGAAAATCTCAAAGTTATGTCTCAAAAAATGCAAAAACACTATAGAACCTTAAAAGCTCAAGCCTCTCAGTTGGATCATCATCTAAGAAGGATGTTAGAAGAAAGGAATTTTGGCCAAGATTTTGACCAAAAAGAAAGAGAAATCAAAAAGTTACAAAGCCATGTGAAAGAGATCGATAATTTCTTGAGAGCTTCCAAAGAAGAAAAATCTAAACATGTTGAAGATATTTTCTTTAAACTCCTATTTTTCCTACTTATTTCACACGACCAGGAAAGCCATCTCCCTTGTACCCTACCTATGCTTCATCACCGCCAGATTATGTCAAATACATACCTTAAGCTTATAGACCAAAATATGTCAGAACTACAAAAACCTCAACCTCCAAGTTCAAAGAAAAAACTGTTTGCTTAAGTGTATCATCCTCTAACTCCCAAGATGTTCCTGAAACACCTCCTCCAAAATTCCAAAAGGAAGAAATTCTCGATAAAAGTTTCCAAGCCATGAAAATCACAGAAAGCCATGAATTCCCACAAAGGAATAATTCTCTTGCACAATTCTCAAGAAAAAATAGTGAAGACTCCTCTTCCTTTGAGAAAAATGATTCTTCCAAAGATACATCAGTTCATGAAAGATATGAATCCTTTTCATTAGTATCAGAACAAAAATTAGAATCTAAAAGGAATTACATGAACATTTCTAGACTTTTTATGGTGAATGTAAAAGAGGAAGGATCCCTTTATGAAGAATCACTTGAAGAAAATTCAGTCTATGGAGAAACAAAAATAAATAGTGGACTTTGGTTCACGCTTGATGATATACCACCCAGTCAATGGAGAAAGAGACTCATTGAATTTAGTGCATGGCTTGACACACATATGATTAAAACAGGTGCATACACTTATAAGATTATCAAAGAATTTTGTTGTAGAATGACAGGCACGTTGAAGGAATGGTACCATAATCTTGGTACATTCAAACAAGACGAATTACACAGATTAGTAAATATTGTTATGTCCTTGGAATTCTTCATAATGAATTCATTGGTGATATGGAGATATTTGACAGAAAAAGCAGACAATAATTCTTTGAGATGATATGTTGTTCTCTTAAAGTCACAGATCCTGAAAAACATTATCAAAGAATGACCTAGAGATATTATGTCCTCAATGGATTTAATGATCATAGTCTAAAAAATACATATATCTCCTCACTACCTCAAGAACTCCAACCAAAAATCCATAGGATGATAACAACAACTCAGAAAGATATTAAAGCCATGATTCTTGGTCAGATACATCAAATAACAACACTTGAAAAGCTATGTAGATTGCACCAACATTTCTCATAAATTGTAGAACAAAAATCCAAATTCACCAAGGCATGTAAAAAGCCTTACTTGGAAATCAAGTGCAAAGATAATAAATGCAGTTGTTCAACAGAAAAGAAACATCGTCAACGAAGATACACTAAACCTTCTAGAATCTTCAAGAAGGAAAGGAAAAGGAAATCTTTCAAGTTCTTTAAAAGGAAGCAATTTAGAGGGAAAAGAGAAAATCAAATATGTTTTATTTGTGGAGAAAAAGAATATTTTTCTAAGAGATGTCCTAATAAAATCAACAAAGCCGCAAAGTTGATCAACTCTCTTCAACCTCTAGAAGAAGATCTAGAATCCTTGTATTTTGAACAAAGCTCTGCCAAAGAAGAAACAATTTTTGCTCTTCAAAACTCTTCCTCAAATAACTCTTCTTCAGATGAAGCATCGTTTGCTGAATCAGGAGATGATATATGTTTTCCTATTTACTCATTCAAAGAAGTAAGAAGTACTTTACCTACTCCTCTTCTCCCTTGTGTTGAAATCCATGTCCTCGCCTCAAAGTTTTCTGATCCCAGGAAAGTTATAGCCTATATAGATACTGGTGCTTAAATAACAATGATGAACCCAAGCATCCTCCCTACAAAAGCATGGGTGAAACATGCTGCTATAAAGTAACAGTAGATGGAAAAACTTTCAGAACATATTCCATGACAAATGAGAAAATTGGAATCGGATTCTTCCCTGAATGCATAGGTTGGACAAAGGTAATTGGTAGTAGCCTCCCAAATAAAGATATTGTTATGGGTATGGATGTTTATTCAACAACAAATAGGCTTCAAATTCTCCCTACAGGACTCAAAATTAAACCTTATTCAGGAATATTAAAGTTGTATTTCATTTCTTGCTGAATGTGAAGAAATTAAGTCCAAACTGCTCAAACTTTGTGCAGACAAACATGAAAAATTCTCTCATCCAAAACCTTTATGGACAAACAAAGACTTTTTTGTCCAACTTTCTTTCAAGCTCAATGAGGATATCAATCCAACCAAAGCTACTCATCCAGTAATGAGTCCATCAAATTTAGCTTTGGCCCGGGAAGAATGCAACCAGTTACTCGAACAAGGTTTGGTAGAACCCACAAAATCTGAATGTGCTTGCCAAGCATTTTTGTTGAAAAGAGATCTGAAAAAATAAGAGGGAAAAGAGGTTAGTAATTGATTATAAACCTCTTAATCATTTTCAGATATATGATAAATTTGTCATTCTAAAGACCTCTTCATTAAACATTTTCCTCAAAGATGCTCAGATCTATTTCAAGTTTGATATGAAGTCAGGATTTTGGAAATTGGGTGTTGATCATAAGGATCGTTACAAAACGGCGTTCTACATTCCTAATGTCCATTACCAATGAACATTATTACCATTTGGGCTTAAGGTAGCCCATGATTAGAATTTTGAGCCCATTCTCGATAGTATCCTCATCTATATCGATGATGTGTTGTTATTCTCAAAAGATGAAAAGGCTCATAGGGCCAATTTTCCCAAATATCCCAAAACCATGGAATGATGCTCTCAGAAAAAAAGGGTCAATTAGCCCAAACATAAATCATTTTTTTAGGAATTTCATCCCAAAGCTTGAAAAATACACAAGTCCATTATCACAATTACTCAAGAAAAATCCTCTACCATGGGAAACAAAGCATACTGAAGCCATCAAATCCCTGAAAAGGGTTGTACAAACTCCACTTGCCCTGAAAATTCTTTGAAACGGAAAAAGAATTCTAAAAATAAATGCCAGTGATCATTACTGGGGTGCAGTCCTGATAGAAGAAATTAATGGAGTAAATTATTATTGCGGTCATGCTAGTGGTCAATTCAAAGATGCTGAGAAACATTACCACACCACTTACACGAAAGCACTTCCAGTCAAATTGGGTATCCAAAAATTTGATTTCCACCTGAGGTTATGAGTTTGAAGTCCAAATAGATAATTCTTCTTTTCCTAGGATCCTCGAGTTTAAAAATATAATGCCTCCATATCCCCAAACTCTTAAGCTCAAACTCAAAGATTGGTTTTCAAGACATGATTTTACTGTAAAACTTATCAAAGGAAATCAAAATTTGATTCCTAATTTACTTTCCAGACCTATGAAACCTATCCAGATCATCACTAAAAACCACATGTTTCCATTGATTCTCATGATCAAACTACTACCAGCCCATGGCTCTACGATCAAGAATTTTCCTCCTGGAATAGATTTGTCTTTCTCACCATCCCGACTCAAAGAATACGCCAAAAAAAATCTTTTTTATTTTATGGCGAAGATTATGAAAAAGACACAAAAGTTTCCAGACCACTCCCTTTTTCTTCCGAACACACCCTTCTGTTTACCATTCATGATAGATCCAAATTTTAAGTTGACTGAAAATCATTTATGGTATATTTGGTGTGCAACTAGTTTATATGTTATGCATATCTTTGTCCCAACTAAAGCAATGTACAAAGAATCACAACTCCTTGATTTGGACTACACTTGGATGGTACTCTCCACTAGCATGGTAGGGAAAACAACTAGAACCATTCTTAGATGAGGTCAAAGGAAGAAGATTAACCTAAGAAGCTATTAGCAAAGTTAAGACGGTTTTCATCCTACACAGGCCATATCAGATAGATTACATGACTAAACTCCTCATTTGCACAAATTATGCTGATCTATGGGAAACCATTGATGATTATCATCCAAGTCTAAAAGTTATGAAAGAATTATTGGATTATGTCAATTTTATTAATCTCCATAATCGAGGAAAACCCCAAGCTGATACGACTTGCATAAGTCACAGAGATCTTCCATCCCAGTGGTAGCCAGTTAGTTCACAAGAATTTTCATGTGTAGGTCATAGTGTTCTTAAAAAATCCCAATGGCAGATAGTGAGAGTACAAGAAATTGGAGAAAGCTCTGATCAAACTACTCAACCAAAACAAAACTCTCAAATAAAGGTTGAACAACAATTTGCAACAATTTTTGAAGAAGATTAAATGGATAGTGATACTTCATAAAGTCCTAATGAAGAAACTTTGAAAGAAATGCTAGAAGACATATGGCAGTATGAGTCCCATTATCCCCTTAGCTACTTTTCAGAAGAATACATGTTTGATTAGAATTTGTCTCCAAGTCACGATCCTATCTTTAAAGACTAACGAGTCAAAAGAGTCATGAATATGTCTTGTATAATTATTGTATGAATAGTTGTACCTTTTTATGTTTGTGTAAAAGAATGCTAATAATATGACATAATAGTCAAAAGGTGTCGTGAATATGTCTTCTATAATTTTAAAGCATTCTAATAATGCTTATAATGGCATGATCATGAATAATTTGTATTTTGTCATTTTCTGTAACTCCTTAGCTATAAAAGGAGATGTATTGTAGCATATGAATTCAAAGACAATTGAAATAAAACCATCAGTGTGCTTAAGTATAAACATGTTCTTCTAAATTTTATCTTCTTTCTGAAAACTCTAATTATTATGTTCATATCATAGATTCCCCATAAGAGATGCAATTATGCTCTACACTCGCCTCATAAATGAGGATCTTGTGTATCAGAAAACATATGACTATTGACCCATGCTACGATACTCTCTATTATGATATGATAGTTTTAGTTGTTGGTATATGTTTAAGATTTTATACCTATGGAAGGTTGTTGTTTGCTCGCTTGATTGTACAGTTAAGACTAATCTTATAATTTGTGAGACTCTCGGCCAATGTGGCAAAAGCATAAAATCTATCTTTAATTACGTAAAAAAAAATAGAATATAGAAAAAATAAATTACATGTTGGAGCAGCAAAATGCTATCTCAATGTGTTCAAATGTCATGCTAGTAGCTCACACTTTAACAAGAATAGCCACATTAATAGTTAGCCCTCGGTGCTATTATTTTATCTCTATATGTGTTGAATCTTTAATTATTGATGAAATGAATTAATTATTTTCTTGTAAAAAAAAATTGGAAGCATGTCTAAGATCTAACCAAAAGAGAAAGGAAAAAATATTTTTCTTTTGAAAAGAGAGGCTAACCAACCAACAAATTCAATATTGTACAAATTAAGAGTATCTATACATAAGATCCTACACTATCTTATTTGGGTATGTGACAAATTGATGTACTCCATCCTTAAGTGTTTGTTTGATATATATATTTTTCCTATGGTCCACTAAAATGAAAAAAAATGAGGAAGAATAAAATGATGGAGTGTTGACATTGTCTATATATCTTCTTTGCAGAAACAAGACATGAGAAAGAAGAGGACAAAAATACAGAGGAGCATATGTAAAAAAAATTATCATAATGAACAAATAGTGATGTTCATAATACGACAAACACCTCATTTTCATTTGGATGTTGATACAATTACAAATGCATGTTGAAGATACTAACAAGCTCAATTCATCACTGTCCCTTTCCTTGTCATCAAATTGGGCCAAACCACTAGTTAGCTTGGCAAATAGCATGCAAGACCAAAAACCTTAATTAAAAGGAATGAATCAATTTTTGTAAACAATTATTCAAGACTCATTAGTCAAAGCCATTACAATTACATGACCCATTTGAATGTGAACTTAAAACAAATACAAATCTTTTGTAGGTATCCAATGAATCCGAAATTTTTTTTATCTTAAATCGAGATTTGAGCTAAGAATTTTTTTTTAGCTAAATAGAAAAGATAAAAGATGTGAACAATGAGACTATTAATTTAAGTTGTGAAAGTATTTTATTTTCTCATTTTTTCCAACTCTTTAGTAGAGTTTAATGGGAGGAAAGCTTTTGTAGATACAATGGCGGATTCTGGTTTTTTGTTGTTGGGGCTGTAAAATATTCATAATATTTTTATTCAAGAAAAAATTATTCATAATAATGTGTATTTGATCATTGAAAAAATCAAAATAAAAATACTTATTTGATTTATATTACTCTTTTTAACAAAAATATTATTAGTCTGAGATTAATGGTGGACGCAAGAATCACGCTTAGATTCTTTCTCGAGATATTTTAGGATTTGACATAATCCTTTATATAAAAACAGCGTTCATAAGAAAACACCGTAATTTAGGTTTGTTTCTCATGCTTTTTTTTAGTTTTATTTTAATATATTTTTATCTTTAAAAAATCATATTTGAATTTATATTGTTGGTATGAACTAAATAAAACATAAAACTATTTAAAAATTAATATAAAAATTGTGTCTCTAAAAAGAGAATATAAATATATTAGTGCTAAGTATACTGATATAGCTTTTAAGTTGTATTTATTGAAATATTATTGTTATTTTTGATCAATTATTAAAAAAAAATGAATTTTAGTAATTTGAAAATTAACGAAAAATAAATATAATATAATAAATAATTATTTCAATTATGATTTAAATTTGGATTTAACGCTTCATTTGTAATTGATTAATATATCTCAATTAAAGATAAATTATAAAAAAATTCAAATATTAATTAACTGATAAACTTATTGATCAACTTTTATGTATTTTTCAATCGATTTTTCGATTGCTAGGTCTCATTTCCTTAAAAACAGAAAGGTTAAAGAAAACTCATTGTTATGGTTGTTAAATATGGAAAATTGTTTATAATATAATTTAATAAAAAAATAAAATTGTAATGTACCCTGATTGTTATTATGATACTATTTATTTGTTAAAGGAAAATATCCAAAAACGAACTTTACTTTTCCATCTTATCACTTTTGATTTAATAAATAAAAAAAAAGAAAAGAAAATATAAAGTGATGTGGAAGTAGTAATCTATTAGCCCTTGGAAATATCGCTCTCACGGGTCAGCCTATGTCCCACGACAACAATGGATTTGTACTTTTTGCAACTAACTAGTGCTAAATAAAGGTTCAATCACGTGATTCATTTAGATTTTTGTGAAAAATTTACTCCATCCACTTTTTCATATAAACAATTTTTTTTTTTTAAATATTTAATGGTTTCTAAGTATAGATAAAATTTAACTAGTTTTATTTTATTTAACCTACCACTCAAATACTTTTTAGATTTTATGTTGAACTATAATTCTGATTTTTTTTTAGTATTTTCAACTTATGAAATTCTTCTTTTATTTTAAAAATCGACAGTTTTTATTTTTATCTCATTTTAAAACTAAACAACGACGATTTGATATATTTTATATGATGTGACATATAATATTTTATTATATAAAACAATTTTGATGTATTAATTTTTTATATATCATCAATTAAATTAAAAATATAAAAAAGTTCAAAGTTGAAAGCTAAATTTTTACAATGATATATTCTAATTTCATATGTGTTAATCATTCTACATCGTCATATCTTATGTGATGTTATTTAAAACATCTAACATCGTCATTTTTTAGTTAAAAAATCAAAGAAAATGATCAAAACTGTTAACTTTTAAAATAAGGGGACAAATTTCGTGAGTCATTAAAAATAAAGGAACTAAAACTGCAATTAAACCTACATTTTAATTAGTTTAAGACATTCTATAGATAATCGTCAAAAACATCATAAAAATGAGACAATTGAATAATAATTTGGTATTTTTATAAACTATCGTGAAATATGAGAAACTATGTATATATATTCCTAAAAATATAATACATGAGGTGTTTAGTTTTAATTTATCTAATTCAGCTAACTCAAAATCATCTATGAGAGGATTATCAATATCTAGATATTCGTATTGTTGGTTTTCGGAGTAGTGTTGTACCAAAGGAGAATAATATGACATACCAAAATTTTATTGTTATCGACAAGAATCTACATCCCATGATTGTTCATGATATATAGATTAATTTTCTTAAAAATAGAGATGTTAGCGAAACAACTCATAAGAATAAAGAGAAGACGTTAGTTATTAGGCTGCAAAATTGTTCTACCGTCAATAAAAAGCCTTTACATATGTGATTTCTAAGGCAAAGAAAAATAAGATATAGAAGAAAGATATATTGTATAACTTTGGCTTAATTGCAGTTTTGATCCCCCTATTTTAGCTAAATCGTGAAAGTAGTCTCCCCATTTTGTTTCTCTCCAATTTTGGTCCCTCAAACAGAATTTTGGTCCAAAACTTGATGAAATTTCATTTTTTAAAGCCGTACTACACCATTTATGATCATAGATTTCAAGTATAATGGTTGCAAATGAGATCTTGAGGCATTGTGTGATTTAAATAAATGCTAAATAAATGAAATTTTATCATGTTTTAGACCAAAATTCTGTTTGAGGGACCAAAATTGGGGAGAAACAAAATGGGGGAATTACTTTCGCGATTCAGCTAAAATAGGGGGACCAAAACTGCAATTAAACCTATAACTTTTATAAGAGTCATAGAAAACATGTATGACTTAAGGATTTTATTTTGGCATTTTTTTTCTTTTCTTTTTATTTTTTCTTGATAGGGTTAGGTTTAGGTCTCCTAATTTTTGTTTTTCTTTTACTTTAAATAAATTTTTAACTTAAAAAAATGTAAATTTTATTTTTAATATTTTTTGTAATTTTCATGGAATAAGTCTTATAGGAAATTAAATCCTAAAGAGTGAGTTGACCAAGTAAAGGATAAAGTCAATAATTCACTTAAAGTGGTTAATAATTGTTAGTTAGATAACCTTTTATTAATTACCCGTATAATTAGAGCCCTGACTTCTGTAATCACTATCATATCAATAATGAAACAATGGATTCACAACCTTGGTATCATTCTTTACTTCTTTTGCTGCAACAATAAATTCACAACAAACAATCGATGCTCTTAAGGATTGAAGAGAAAAAGAATCAACACAAAGTGGAAAACCAAAACAATAACAAATTTGTAATATTTCTCATGAATGCAATAAAATAAAATATAAATATTCTAGTAAAACAAAACTAAATATTATTCCACCTAAGGTTCATTAATTATATCTTCCGTTGATTTATTGTTGAATATTTTGACTGTGGAACTTGATATTATCTAACTGTAAAAAATAAAAAATATTATTATTAAAACATAAAACTTTACAAAAATACAATACTATGACATTTTTTAAAAACAAAACATGACTCTAGTGTATTCCAATAACGTTATTCTAAAAAGAAACATGTTACATTTGGACACCTATTAGATTCCTCAATTTTTCTTCCCTCTCTTTTTTGTTGCATTTGGACACCTATTAGATTCTTCCAACGGTGTTTACAAAAAGTCAAAGGATGTCTTTGTTCAACTATTATTATGCCCTTTCATATTAATACTATTTGGATTATGTGTTGGTTCCATTCATCTTAATATCATTGTCCCAACATTCTTCAAGCTATGTATTTTAATTAAGGACATAGGGGTTAGAATTTCTAGTAGTCCACTAGGGGTCGAAATGTTTAAAAACAACTTTGCTTCTATCAGTAGGATATTATAAATTGAAATAAAACACATTCTTTTAAGAACCAGACCATAAAACACATCCTTTTAAATTGAAATGGTAGTCAAATTGCTTGGTCTATGATTTGAGCATTTGGAGAGTAGAGAGTAGTCATGAAGATTTTATAATAAGACGAGTACATCAAATAGAAGATAGTTAAATTGTTAAATACAGAAAAAGATTTTAAAAAATTATTAGAGAAACTATTATAGAAAAGTTTCATAAATTGGAATCTTTAAGTTCAATTTATAATGTGTGAAAAAGAAAGTGATCAACATATATATAAAAATAACATAGGTAACTTGAAGTTGAAGTAGGAGAGTCTGATAACTTGCATTACAAAACACTAACTATGTATCAATTTTTACATTGAATGAAATTTTGTCTCATCAGCTCATTATAAATGTTTCATTTGAATTTTATATTATTCATAAGAAAATGATAAGTTATTTTGATTTCAATGATAAAATAAATTTTAATTACTAAAACACCTTATTAATAGGAGAATCACCAGGTTCTACACCATCCAAATCAACATCACCTATTGAAGGAGATCTCATACCATATTGAGAATGTGAAATATTATGAATTACTTGATTGACTACAAATGATGAATTTTACGACATATATAGTATAAGACTTAGGAGTTAGTTAGTAAAACTAACTAACGTGACTAGCAATGTAACACTTATGTTAGTAATGACATAAAGAAAAGAAACCACAACTTGAAAACAAAAATCAAAAAAAGAAAACCGAAAAATAATAATAGATATATCTATGTTGGAAATTGTTAGAAAAATCATTGTTGTGTTGGATCTCAATTATTTTTTATCATAATAAAAAATCGTTATAAATATTTTCTTAACGATACACGTCATCGATCTTTATACAATTGAGTTATATATAATAGTTCAAAGATTAAATTTTCTTGAATTTTTTTCAAGAACTTAAAACGGTCTTATTATCGAGACTAATCTATTCCCACGTACTTTTGGCAAGGGACTAAAATGTCTCTTTACTTTAATACATAATAGAATGATTTTACTTTAGTAATTTAGTAGTGGATTTTACTTATAATATTGATGTATGTATATGCATTAGATTCTTCGAAAGTAATCTTGGTACAGAGATTCTTAAAATTTAACCTGCGCAAAAGTAAAAAAAAGGAATAGAAAAGTTGTAGTACGAAAACAGAAGCATGGTTGAAGGTCAACCCTTTTCTGACCTGCAACTGTTTTTTTGTGACTCATCCATCAGCCAATGCCATTACTTTCTGCACAAGTATTGCATTCTGAACTTTTCCGTAAACAACTATATTGCTCCACCTGTACAAGAAAATCTCAAATTGAAATTTTTATTTTATATATGTGGTTTAAAATAATTAAATTCTAATTCAACATAATATTTGTAAATTATATATATATATATATATATATATATATATATAATTATATCAAAATACTGCACTCTCAAATAATAGTATCTGACAGTCCTATTTTTTTAGAGTTAATAAGTCGCTGGTTCATGTAAAGACAAGTTAAATAAGATTATTTTTATTTTATTGGAGGTCGCTAATCGAGGTAACGACCTATCACTAAGAGTGATTTGTTTTTTTTGCATTTTAATAATTAATAATTAATAATTAATAATAATAATAATAAATACATTAATAATAATAATGATAAATAATAATTATTAACTATTATTATTATTTTTATTAAAAATGATGATTATTAAAAATAATTATAATTAAAATTAAAAATAGTAAATTATATTATAATTTTAAAGAAAATACATTAAAAAAGAAAAAAAAAATATTTTAATAAAACGAAACAAAATACATTAAATTAACTAACAAAAATATATAGAGATAAAAACATCAAATTTATACTATTGATGTCCACCAAAATGACTTCCAGTTCCACATTAAATTATTATTATTTATTTATTATTATTATTATTATTACTATTACTACTATTATTATTTATTAATTTTGATTATTTTTAATTTATTAAATAAATTATTATTATTATTAACATGATATAATAATTATTAAAATGACGACACAAAAATCACTCCTAGTGAGAGATCGCTCCCAGTGACTTCCAACTAAATATAAAAATTTTCTTCCTTTCAGGTGCTTGCTCTATGGGTCAGCGACTTCATACTGACTCCCAAAAAGTAAGGCAAATAATATTAGTTGGGAATAGAATATTTTGATATTAAAAAAAAAATATATATATATATATATATATATATATATATATAATCCAAAATTTGTAAAATCAAATTATAGGAATAAATTGATTTTTATATATAACAATTTTTTTTGGTTGTGACATAATTTACTTTTAAAACATAGGTTTTATTTGATAAAACAATAGCATACGAAAGATAACTTAGTTTATGAATGATGAGTTACAACCGATGAATTTGTTGATTAAATTATGTAAACAACGGATTAAAATTAAAATGTGTTTTTTTTGCAAATTGAAATCTTTAATCCATAAAAAGATGGGAGAATGTATTGTATGTTATACAAAATGACATTACAAATATAATACCAAAAATTGAAATTATAAGAGTAAAAATTAGGAGAACATATAAAGATGTGTAATATTGAAAAAAAAAATTTATACATTAATATAATGTAAAATGATTTTATGCAACACATTACACAGTAAAAAAAAATGTAATTTATATTGATGATGATGATACCTAATATGTTGTGAATTAAACATCACAAATACGATAACAACACATAAATATCTACAATAATTTTAGAAATACAAGCGATTAAATTAAATGCATTCATATATATTAATATCTAAACGTTGAACATTAGATATATCTTTCATCTAGAGTGTTAGTATTACATGATATTAAATTTACATGTTTATGCTTAAAAAGAAATAATTAGTTAATGTTATCAATGTGGTATTTAATGTTAATTGTAGAAAAAATGTTAATTAATTAGGAATGTATTAATAACAAATAATAAATATAGTTGAAAATTTAATAAGAATTTCATAAGAAGGAAAAACAATTATCAAAAGAATTCTATTTTTAGAGACATAAGCAGTATTATATATATGATATTTTTGAAGACACTAAGAAGCAATTGAGAAATTTGGTTAAATATATTTAATCGATCCGTTGACCCTTTACAAATTGAAAACAAGTTTTGAAGAAGTAGAAGAAAATGGATCTAGTATTGTGTGGAGATTATTGCACAAACAAGCCAATAGCTATCTCAACATATTGAAGAACAAATCTACACGGTCCACTAACATGGCAAATGCCAATGTTAGTTCCCAACGAGATTCACTCGTTTTTCTAACACGATTTTTTCGTTGACTTAGATTTGCGACATGGGTCAATGCATATAATGAATTGAAAGTGATGTTAACAAGTCCTAATAAATGTTTTGAGGCCATTTGTTAAAAAATTTTTGAAGAAAGCGTAACCATTTTTACAATTTTAAATTTTAAATTATGAATTATACAATTTTTAAGATTGTTAAGATTTTTTTTTATATGTGAAATTTTAATAAGTGTTTCAACAACACTTGTTAGTATTTTTTAAAAGTATTTTCAATTATCATAAAATAAAATATAAATAATAATTAGGTAATATTAATAATATTGTTTGTCATTATCATTGGAAAATATAAAAACATCATACCTAGATCTAATGTTTTTGAAGCTAATAAGTGTTTTACATGAAGTTAAATATTTTAATCTAACTCAACGTAATAATCAAAACAATAGTCAAGTGAATTTATGTTAAACAATAAGAGTACGGTGATATTGTGAACTCCTCAACATTATTATAAATGTAATTATTTTATTTGACGTAAACGTCATCATTGTGATAGTTTTTACACTGCCTTAGATCTATGTGTCGTGAAACTATATTGCGGCGGTTTAGAAAACTGTCATTTCGACTACTATGTAACATTTTGCTACGGTTTGAGCTGTTGTTATTGTATATTTTCCTCAATTTTGTTTCAAAGGTATTGGACAGTTGCATCTCTCGCATATGAACATTTTGCGAAGGTTGAAACCATTGAACACTTTCCCCCCAATATTCTTCATTAATTTCAGTTTGATGCTTATTAAATAACAATTAATTTTAAATTAAAATAAAAAATTCACAAATATCATTCATTTAAATAAAATAAATTAATGTACAATTAAAGATGACTAAATCTCAATTATATAATATATTCAAAAGTGACATTCATATATAAAATTTCACTATAATAATAAATAAAATAATTTAAGCATTCAAAACTTCAGAACATTCATAAAAGCGGTTTGAACATACAAAAATTTAAAAGTTTATAAAAACATTAAAATAGTCTATAATAATGTTGTTCTATTATTCTTAGTTCAAGTAGATACAATAAAAATAAAGTCTATCATATTTTTTATATTTAATTAAATAAAGAAATTATTATAAACTTTAGAGTATTACAATTCTCCTTTTATGATCAAAGTTTTGCCTTCAAAATAGTTAAATTATAAAAATATTTTG
>JBBPBR010000007.1:41626230-41636335 GCA_037974775.1 Cicer pinnatifidum
AAAAAAAAAATAGTGAAAAATGGAAGGCACTGTAAGGATTCAAATTGTCTGCAAAATGAGAATGAATTCTCACCATTGTTTTACTCGCATGTTTTTTTTTTAGTGATTTCACTTATTTTTTTTAGAATTTCTTCGTCAACTTATGATACTTTTTAGATTGGTCAATCTAGAGATGTATTTTAATAAAATAGTATTCATTTATTCAAAATGGTATAAACTACATTGATTGAGAATTATACGATTCAAAATCGTTAAAAATAAAACAGATGAATCTATAAACCTAGTTACAATATCCAACAAATTAATAACCTAAAAGGCAAAATATTACAAACGTAACAACTATAACAAAACTAAAATATTCGAAATACACGTGCATTTAAAGTTGTAATGTTGAAGACAAAATTGATCTCTTAAATCTAAACCAGATAAACACATCAACACAACACGTGCATTTAAAGTTGTAATATTGAAGACAAAATTGATCTCTTAAATCTAAACCAGATAAACACATCAACACAACGAAAAACAATAATATCATAGTAAAATGCAAACAAAAACAAAACAGCATTGAGACAACGAAATCACGAGAAAAAAAATTAAATATATGTAAAAAATATTTATTTAAATATAAAAGAAGAAAAAGACAATTCAGAGAAGGTGATTACCAAGTGAAAATTAATCATAAATTATCCCTCTAAATACTGCATGTCTCCTCACTTTGTCATATTTTATTAAATATATCAATATACCAATGATATTTTAATCATTTTTCTATTATTTTTTTAATAACAGTGAAATTTGTAATAGAAACTTATATTTAAAAACAAAGGTAACCTAATTTTTTTTTTTAACGAAATTATAATCAACTATTGACAATTCACCATTACTATTAATGAAAATGGAAGATAATAAATTAGAAAGTATATATATATATATATATATATATATATATATATAAATCAATGTTATATGAAAACAAGACTAGCCAGTCTGTTTTACCGGTTTAATCAGAAATAGGGACGACAATTAGACCCAGACTTAGTAGGTATCTGCAAAAAAAAAAATCACAATGGGTAGGGTAAAAACCCGCATAATGGGTATGAGCACGGAAACGGATAATTACTCAGAAAATTAAGCGGTATCGGTGCGGATACGGGTACTATAGTACCCACCCCGTCCCGCACCTGCACTTATATAAATATATTATTTATTTATTTATTTATTATATTAATATTTAGTTTAATTAATTGTTTTCTTTTATCTTTTAATATCTATTAATATCATTGGACCATTATAATATTTATAATCAAATCAAAAGATAAACGTTTGCAAATTTTTTAAGAATTTGATTATGATGAATAGTTAAATAATTGTGACTTTATAACTAACTAAGAGTTATATCTTATTAATTGTGTTTTTATAATTATACTTGCAACTTCTTATAAATTGTTTTTACTGATCACAAATAATATTGTCGTAAGAGTTACAACTTCATAAAATATTATTATGGATATTTGAATATGTATTGTAATGAGTGTTCATTTAAAATATTTTGAGTTAGAAAATATTTTGATTTATAATACTTTATGATTGAATTTATGATATTTGTATAATTTTTAAATTTAATCACATAATAATATTTATTTATCGATCTATTTTAATTAAAGTGTATGTAATGGGTATGGGTACCAGCACTTAGGTACCAGAGAGTAAGGGTACAAATATTAAAATTAATATCCAAGAGAATAAGGAAACATATATTAAAATTAATATCCAAGAGAATACGAACTGAGTATTTTCTTTAAATGCGGATATGGATACGAGTATTATAGTACTCTACCCAAACTTTACCCATTGCCATCCCTACCTCTCCCTCTTGTCTAGAAAAATGAAAACTGAATTAGGAAGGATGCCGGGCAGCGGCGGCTGCTAGGTTAATTGCATCAACATTCCCCAATGTCATACTATTTTGGTTTCGCTACGAATAATTTGATAACCGTCAAACTTAGCAAGAGTTTGCGTGTCGTTCTTTAGTTTTGTACCCCTCAATTAAATAATGTAATGAATTGGTTACATTTTATCTTTTTCGCCAACACATCTACATTGGTTGATGTCTTGGTGACGTCAAGATATGATAAACTCTCCAAGTGTAGTGGCCAATAGGAATGAATATGAGTCCTATAAGTGTAAATATTGAAATAACCTAGAGAGCAAAAACAAAATAGCCAAATTAGAGCAAGAAAATTACACTTTATATTTTAGACAAACATTGTTGCATAGAAATGTATATTAATTTTTGTTGTAAAACTAAACCATGTTATATTGAAAGCTATACCCATCCATGTGCTAGATTTGGTTACCATGTAGGATGTTATTGTTGTGTCAATCTAGAATTGGTTTAGTATTGTTGCGTAATTTTGATTCAAAAATTTGATATAAATTTATCATTCGATTTATTTTCATGATTTTAGGTGCAAGACATGAAATTACAAAAATAAAGTATAAATGTTTTTTCGAATCTAGTCATTTACTTAGAAATAATCAAACTTCATAATCATGCAATATCAACTGAATATAATTTTATTTTCATATTATGAAGTTGTGACACTTTTTATGAATTGATAAATATTTGCTTATGTTTTGCTTTATTGAATCACTTTATATGTAATGTGAATTCATATTTTAGTTTATGAATTAATGAACAAATATCGTTATATGAATAAATTTATATTTTTTTTTACTAAAAATTTAATTTAGCTTTAAAATCTATTCACTCGTTGTGAGAAATTTGAGGTGAAAAAAAAAGAACGAAATGGTTTATAACTACAGCAAAAAGCAGCAAAAAGAAACCAATATTATTGATTTAGTGGAGAAAATTTAAACAAGGACAAGAAAATAGTATAGTTTAAAACACACTTAGTAGCAAAGGTTTCTAACTACCCCTATATAAGATTATTAAACTAGCTTACTTGCTCTTTCTTGGTAACCATAGGAAATAACATTCCCATGAAAAGCAACTCCCAAGTGATGATCCTATATTCCACATCCCTCATCTTTTACTTATGGTTGGGTGTATTATTTTTGTCTTCATCAATAATTAGAGGTTTGTATTAATAAGAAAAATTAGGATTAATCAATAAATAGAGGTTTGTATTAATAAACTAGTTGCACAACTTTATCATCGATATTGAAATCGAAATACCCAATGAAAGATCATACTACATTAATTTAATGCTATCCCAATGTTACATCACTCAGTAATATTTTAATTGATATAAATTTTATAAAATTGATATTGAATTAAAAATTTATATTATATAGATCATCTATATATAATTATACATCATAATTTCTTAATTTTTGTAATACTTTCACTTCTGCGAAGACAGAACAATTTGAGTTTTTGCTATCATGGTCAAGATTGAATGAACTCTCTTATGCAACCAACTAAGTTGCCGAGCAGAGCACATCGGTGCTCAAGAAAAATCTGTTTGTTTAGTTGACATTAACTCGCATTTGGAACATGAAATAATTAATTAATAACATTACTAAGTTTTCAACAAGCACCAGTGTTATAGTGGTAGAATAATGTCTAACTATCGTACATGTTCCAGTTCGATTCCTAGCGGGTACATCACATGTCTTCAACCATTGAATGAAAAAAAATATACTTCTGAGCTCATTTTTTTTAATTTATAATGCTTTTTTCATACACAAATTATCCTCTTGTGTCACCTCCCTCACAGAAAAATTAATAATACCATTTTTCCTACCATCCCAATCTCTCAAACTATAACTCAAAGTTTGAACACAATTTTTCAAAGAGACATTGCCGACATGAAAATCCGAAAGTGCTACCCTAACCACTCCAATTATCCTCTTGTGTCACCTCCCTCACAGAAAAATTAATAATACCATTTTTCCTACCATCCCAATCTCTCAAACTATAACTCAAAGTTTGAACACAATTTTTCGAAGAGACATTGCCGACATGAAAATCCGAAAGTGCTACCCTAACCGCTCCAAGGGGACGAGTTTCTTTGTATTTCTTGCATTGTATTGCGAATGTCACTGACCTTGCATGTGATTGAATGTCTAACATGAATTTCTCATCCCATGAAATTAAACCCTCATTTTCTTTCACCATTTTCGTAGTGTAAGAATTTAGAGACTCAACGCGAACAACAACGTACACTTCCTCTTTCGATGAATTTCGATCAACTACGCTTATGTTTTGTCCAAAAATTATTGTGATCTCTAAGGTTCGTGCTTAATGTTCGATGGGAAGAATGATTTTGGATTATGAGGTCTCAAGATGAAAGTGTTGTTGGTTCATCAAGGTTTGGCAGAAGCACTAGGAGGAGAGAAAGACATGCAAGGATATCATGAACAAGGCTCATAGTGCTTTAATCTTGAGTATTGGAGACAAGGTTATGAGGAAAGTGTCAAAGGAGACCTCCGCAGCAGGTATTTGGCTCAAGCTAGAATTTTTGTACGTGACAAAATCATTAGAGAATTGTTTATACTTAAAATAAAAGATATATACTTTTAAGATTTAATCTGGGAGGTCAATTGAAGATCATATGGTTGAGTTTAATAAGATTGTTTTAGATCTTGAAAATATTGATGTAAAATTAGATGACGAGGATCAAGCTTTACTGTTGATAAATTGATTACCAAACTCTCTTAAAAATATGTGTGATCCACTCCTTTATGTTAGAGATTCTTTGTCATTAGAAGAAGTGCAAGCTGCACTAATTTCAAAAGAATTAAAGAAGAAGTCAACTGGGAAAGAAGAAACAATGGTGATGGACTATTTTTCAAGGCCAAGGCAGGGAAGAAGAATAAAATATAGAAGAATAAGTTCAAGAATAAAGAAAAGTAAAAGTAAAAAAATGAAGTGTTTCATATGCTAGAAAGATAGTCATTTCATGAAAGAATGCCCAGACAGGAAAGAAAAGAAAGGATGAAATAGTGATGATGATTATGGAAATGCATCTATAACCTCTAAAGGATATGAAAGTACATATGTTCTTATGGAAAATTCAACTGAATTCGTGGATGATGATTGGGTGCTTGCTCAGGGTGTTCATTCCGCATGGCCTCAAATATAGATTGGTTTCTTGACTACAAAGAAACTGATTGAGGCACGATGATTTTGAGGAACAAATCAGTCTGTTAGGTAGTTATAATTGGTTCAATCAAGCTGAAGCTGGAACATGGAACTATGAAGATTTTATCAATAGTCAGACATGTTCCGGACCTGAAGAGGATCTTAATTTGTCTAAGAATATTGGAAGAAGTTGGTTATCCGTACAAAGCATATAAAGGTACTCTAAAAGTGATAAAAGTATCATTGGTAATCATGAAGGGAACAAGATGTCATGGTATCTACCTTCTCAATGGTCAAGTTGTGACAAGAATGGAAGTAATGACATCCAAAGCAACAAGCAAAACCAGTCCGTGGCATCAAAGGTTGGGACATGTAAGTCTAAAAGGAATGTAGGTTCTAGACATGCAAGGCATGATAGGAGGTGCCAAGATTGTTGATCTTGAATTTTATGAGCATTGTGTCTTTGAAAAGATGCATAGAGTCAAGTTATCTACATGAAAGTATTACTTAAAAGGAATTTCACAGTGATCTATAGGACCCTGGAAAGATTGCTTCACATGGAGGTAACAAGTATTTCATTACATTCCTTGATGACTATAGTAGAAAAGTATGGATTGACTTGTTGAAAAGTATGGATTGAATTGTTGAAAAGTAAGGATGAAACTTTCAAAGCCTTTAAAGATTGGAAATCTATGGTTGAAAACAGAACTGACAAAAAAATTAAAACCTTAAGGACAAACAATGGTGTGGAATTTTGTAGTGAGGAACTCACTAGTTTTTGCAAAACTAATGGAGTGAACATGTTTATGATTGTAAGACACACATCTCAACAAAATCGACTAGCTGAAAGGATGAATAGAACATTGCTTGAAATAATGAGATGCATCGTGTCCAATGCAGAAATGCCTGCACAATTTTGATAAATTTGAGTCCTTCAACAACAATTGAACTCAAAACTCCTCAAGAGATATTAACTAGATATCTTGCTAATTACAATCATCTAAAAGTATTTGGGTGTGCAAGATACTATCATATAAATGAAGGGAAGCTAGTTCCTCGAGCAAAGAAATAGTACTTTGTTGGATATCCAAGTGGTGTAAAAGGTTATAGGATATGGTGTCCTGAAAGTATCAAATGTATCATCAGTAGAGATTTTATGTTTCATGAAGCTAAACTATACAAGTCCTTAACCAAGACTGCTAATGAAAATTCACATCAAACTGAAGCTGAGAGGTTTGATCTTGAGGTGCAGCAAGCTGCAGTAAAAGAGAAATATCAACAGAAACCAATAACGTTTTTGGTTTTAGAAAGACAGCAAACTCAACAAGACAAGAATGATGCAAACCCAACTGAATGATATATGTTCCCAGATTGCAACAATTCAACAGAGCAGGAAGTAGATGACTACAATCTCATCAGGGACATAGAAAGAATAATCAAAATCCACTCAAAGATATGGTTATGCAGACATGATCAACTATGCATTACATACTGCTGAAGAGATTATACAAAAAGATCCCAAAAACTAGAATGAAGCTATCAGATCTCAAGACAAAGACAAATGGATTTTAGCTATGACCGAGGAGCTGAAATCAATGGAGAAGAACAACACTTGGGTACTCATACCTAAGCGTGCAAACTCCAAAATTGTATGCAACAAAATGGATTTTCAAGAGGAATGAGGGAATTCTAGGAGTTGAACCACTCATGTTCAAAGCAAGGTTAGCAAAGTGTTTCACTCAAAGGGAAGATGTAGACTACAATGAGATATTTTCTCTTGTAGTCAAGCATGCATCTATAAGGACAATTCTAGCCATGTTAGCACACTTTGACATGGAGTTTGAACATATGGATGTCAAAATAGCCTTTCTTTATGGCGATCTGAATGAAACAATCTTAATGCAACAACCAAATGGCTTTATGACTCAAGGAAGAAAGGATTGGGTCTGCTTGCTAAAGAGATCACTTTATGGGATAAAGCAATCACCATGACAATGGTATTTGAGTTTTAATTCATTCATGCTCAATAAAAGTTATGCTAGAAGTAATTTTGATAGTTGTGTGTATTATAAACAAGTATCATCAGTCACATACATTTACTTGCTGCTATATGTTGATGACATGCTAATAACATCTAAAAGTATGATAGAAATAGAAAAATTGAAGGGCCAACTAAAGAAAGAATTCGAGATGAAGGACTTGGGGGTCAGTCAAGCGGATCCTAGGAATGGAAATAATTAGAATTAGAGAGAAAGAAAAAATGATAATTTCCCAAGAGAGCTGCATTGGAAAAGTCCTAAATAGATTCCATATGAGTGAATCAAAGGAAGTCAGCTCTTCACTTGCTGCTCACTTCAAACTTTCTTCAGCCATGTCACCAACACAAATCAGAAAACAGAAGACATGAAGTCAATACCATATGCATGTTCCATACGGAGCATCATGTATGCTATGGTATGTTCAAGGTCAAACATTTCTCATGCTGTAAGTGTTACAAGTAGATTTATGGGAAATTCAAGGATGAATCATTGGCTAGCTGTCAAATATATTCTAAGGTACCTAAAAGGAACTTGTAACTCCCCAAATTTTTGATCCAAATATTATTTAAAAATATTTATTTTCTTTTAGAAACAACTATAATTTTTTTTCCTTAGGAGTAGTTCATCTTGTAAGAATTTGAAGATGCGTCAGAAAATGACTTGATATATTCTTTTTTTTTTATAAGAACGTAATGCAATTTACTAATATATTATTTATTTATTTATTTGTAAAATTAATATTTCAGTTGTTAGATTGATTTTTATTTATGCTCCAAAATAAAATAAATTATGTTTAAGTGAAATTTAAAAGAAGCAAGGTTGACTAAAATAATGACATTCAATTATTTACTGCATTTCTATTAAAAGTTAATGATGAAGAGTAAATAACTTTACAATGAACCACAAAAATTTTAGTAAGACAAAATATTATTTTGAAGTAAAAGTTCCATTTTTCCACGTGCATGCACAAATCAAACATCATTAATGCAACTCTTTGATATCATTAGCACCTAAATGTTGGTGTACCTAAGGGGTCAGTTCATCCCACAACAAAAATTAAACCAGATAATAGATTATCACTCATAAAATATGAATATAAAATCTTTCCGTGATAAAATATTTAAAGAAATTGATTCTTTAATAGTTCTCAAAGATGTATCAAAAATCATAAAATGTATCTAAATAAATCAAGTAGCAACGGTATAGCAAATAATTAAATCAAAATAAAAATTACAACAAGATGTATGCAAGTTATGCATGTTCCTAAACATATATGATCTTGATATAACCAGCCACACAAGCGTCCACACAGAAGTCACCCATACCAATGGAGAAAAATTAAACCAGCCACACAGGCGTCCATAAAGATGCATATGATATGTCATGAAATGATAATGATGCTCAAAATATACATGTCACCACTCACTTAAATAATCACACAAATCATCAGCCACTTAGACAACCACAAAAATAACAATATATAAAACACAAATCACTAGCCACTTAGGCAACCACAAAGATAACTATATTTAAAACACAAATCACCAGCCACCTAGGCAACCACAAAGATAGTGATATTTAAAACACAAGTCACCAGCCACTTAGACAACCACAAAGATAACAATATTTAAAACACAAATCACCTGCCACATAGACAACCACAAAGATAAAATATTTTAGATTAAATTTTTTTAATCACATAAGACATCAAATTTATATTCTCATGGATGTTCATAGTTATAGCTCAATAACTTCAACACATCAAATATGCACGTGAACAAATATCTCAAAATCATCACTTTCATTTTAATAATCCATAATATTTGATTTGACTAGGTGTTATTGATAACCATTAAAACTCATATCACCAAGAATACAATAACAACATAGATTTCATTCCTTTCACTACAAAGTTTTCAACATTCTAAAAATGGATTATTCATTAATGCATTCAATAATCAATTTTCTCATGTTATTAAAATTAAAGAAATATAAAATTTCCATCAATTTCCTCAAGACACATATATTGTTCATAAACGTCAAATTTTAAATTTAGAATACTCAAAAGTCAACACTTAAAATCAAATACCTCATAATAAATATATTACTAATTACATCATTGTAAAAATTATAACTTTATAATTAAATATTCTAAAACACGTAAAATACTAAACATTTTCACTACAAACATATTTATCAAGGTATAATAATAAAAATATAACTCTATAATTAATTTCATCAAGATAGAGGTATTAAAAAAAAACAATCAAAATATCATAGTTAATTCCTTTATGACAAAAATAAAATCAATCTTTTTCTTTTAAGACATTCAGACATCATATCAATATCCTACGAACCGCTATTTTAATATCTAGCCTAATTCTGCATGGGGAAAAACCCTTACCTTAGGCACTTTCTTTCTTTACATCTCTAATTTTGCACGAGAAATAGTTCATGAGGCAATGATGAATTCAACACCGATTGATATTGGGATTTATGACTTAGAAAATTATTTTAGGAGTGTACGAATGAAAAATAAGTGTGATAGCAAGAGACCTAATGGAAATGTATGAACATAATAGCTATTTACGTTGTAATATTATGATTGAGTTCTTGTCTAAAATTGAAGTGCACTTAATTCCAAAATTATGCTACCAATAATTACTATTTATTTAATTTTATTAGGTTGTTACAAAGTCAATTGAAATCATGTGTATTTATGTGCATGAGTTAATTACGATTAACTAATAAAGTTCAACATATTTTGCAGGGTGTCATATCATTCATTTTAATTAAATAAGTTAGAGGGTGTCACATCACCCTTTTAATTTTTTATCTAATAGTTACGAAACCAAATATAGCATAAAATTATTTTTGTAGACAATTAAAATAAAATTATAATTTTAGTTTAAAAGAGAAAAATGATGAGATACAAAAAGAAGACTAGTCATCT
>JBBPBR010000007.1:41656262-41669482 GCA_037974775.1 Cicer pinnatifidum
AAAGATTTTATTTTAATTCTTTTTCTTTATATCTTAAAAGTCATAGCAATTAATTATAAAAAAAAAGTAAAAGTCACAATTTTTTTTTTTTATTACTTGATCTTTATATGTGCAACAAAATTAGTTGATCTTTATAAGGGGTCCACCATGGATATTAGTCGAAAATCATCGAAAATAGTAACAGACTATTGACCATACTATTTAAATATAATAGTTTGTAATCCTCTTCATTTTATAAATAAGACATTATTTTAATTAATGTGAATTCAACACAAAATATATATTTATCTATCTTTAATTTCTTTTATCAAACTACATCATTTAAGTCATCAATAACACAATTAAATATGGTCAATCATATTTAATTTTAAGAGACAGTGGACCAAAGTCTATGTTAGATTGTGACCAAAACTAATCTAAATAGAGGATGACCACAAATTATACAAGTCCAAAACATGCATGGCAAAGTGTGATCACAATTGAACCCACGTACGTGAACCACTAATTAACAACATTTTCATACTATATTAAATACAGATCTAAAATCTATTAATATAACCTTCCAATCATCTCAACAAAACATTATTCCAACAACAATGGAACAACAACAACCACCTTCCGATTCCCCATTCGATCCCTACGAATTCCTCAAAATCAAACTCAACTCCGACGGTTCCCTCACAAGAAACTACATCGTCCCCACATTACCACCTTCCACCGATCCCACACAATCCGTTCTCTCCAAAGACATTACTCTCAACGCTGCCAATAATACCTCAATCCGTCTCTTCCTCCCTAACCCTCCACCACCTTCCTCCGCCGCTAAACTCCCTCTCGTTCTCTACTTCCACGGCGGCGGTTTCATCCTCTACCACCCTTCCTCCTCATTCTTCCACCATTCTTGCTCCGCACTCGCGTCTCATATCCCCGCCGTTGTTGCCTCCCTTGACTACCGTCTCTCGCCGGAGCACCATCTCCCCGCCGCATACGACGACGCCGTTGATTCCCTCCTTTGGCTTAAATCACAAGCTATTGACCCTAACGAATCTGATCCGTGGATTAAAGACCACGTGGATTTTACCAAATGTTTTATAATGGGAAGTAGTGCTGGAGGTAATATGACCTACATCGTAGGTTTACGTGCACTCGATCTGGATCTCGAACCTATTAAGATCCAAGGGCTGATACTGAACTCTCCGTTTTTAGGTGGGGTCCAAAGGACGGAATCCGAGAAAGGTAATCAGAATGATCATATATTGCCGCAAGCTGCTGGAGATCTTATGTGGGACCTGTGTTTACCGGAGGGTGCGGATCGTGACCACATGTATTGTAATCCGACGGTTACGGATGGAGTATATGGTGAGAAGATCGGACGGTTGCCGAAGTGTTTTATTAACGGGTACGGTGGGGATCCTATGGTGGATAAACAAATGGAGCTTGCGAAGATTTTGGAGGCACGTGGTGTGCACGTGGAGTCTTGTTTTCCGAAGGATGGTTTTCATGCTTGTGAACTCTTTGATCCTGCTAAGGCTAAGGCTTTGATTGATAACGTTCAGAATTTTGTACTCTCTGTTGTGACTTAATCCTATTTGTCACACTTTCTGTGAGGTTGTGTCTTTGTGTTTTTTTACTTCTAAATGAATATTGACTAAATTATAAAATGTGCATTAAATTGTTATGCACAACAACATCTTTTTGATTCTTAGATTTGGTTGATGCACGGTGGTGGAGTTATCCGTGTACGTTTAAATTATATTTTGATTCTCTGTGTATGGGCTATGTAGAAGGATTGCAATAAGACTATTTTTGCCAAAAATAAATTGATTTTAGCCAAATATTAGAGTGAATGTAATTTAATAGTGTTGAAATCATAAAATTTTAGCGTTTATACAAGATGAATTAAATACTTTATACTAATTCTTAATTATGGGATTCTTCCACAAGTAAATTTCACTTTGGTTGTCACAAAGAACATAGATGAAACCCCTCAACCATGTTGCTTCCTTTGCAACTTCAGCACACCTATATACTCAGATTCTTTTCCAAACAATGTGAAAACATAACCTATCAATGACTGTCAATTGTCTTCATCTCCTGCAAAATTAATATCCACATGCTCAAAAGCTCCACCTCCTTCAGCTTGCTTCCTTTTGCAATAGCATAGTCCCACTATAGTGGGTCCTTTCAGGTTCTACCAATAGTCATGCCAAAGTTGCACATGTACCTGTTGACCAAGCTTAACACATAAGCTATATCAAGCCTAGTGCACACATTTGAGTACATTAGACTTCCAACAATATTGGCATAACGATATGGGTCATTTAATTGAAATCTATCCCCTTTCTTTGAGTATATCTCTTTGCAACAAGCCTAGCCTTATACTTAGGTTGTTCATTCTCTGAGTTCCCTTCTTTCCTTTTGTATACCCACTTGCTCCTTACCAATTTAGCATCAACAGGGTTATTGACCAGCTTCCATCTCTCATTCTTGTGCAGAGACTCTATATCCTCTTGTATAGCAAGAAACCACTTGAGATGATCATTTGAATTTCACAATCTGTGAAAGCTAGTGGATCATAATTGTGTTCAATTAGTTAGTGAAAGTCTAAATACCCATAATAAGCCAATGTGATAGTTTATGTTTTAGTCATTTATGAGTTAGTTAGGTATGGTTGTAACTAACTAGAGAAATAGCAGATGCTATATAAGGCATGGCTTGTAACTTGCAATAAGATATTGTGATGCAAGGCAGTGATAGTTTATGTTCTAAATCAAGGCAGTGATAGTTTATGTTCTAAATCAATAAGAGAGAATCCAATTGAGCCTAGTAGTTGTAAGTCTGAGTGTTAGTACTATTTCACTGATTTCTTGGTTATTGAGAAAGAGAAATAAAGCAACTATCAGTGAGGACGCATAAGATATTGCTATCAACCTGCGTTTTCTTTGTCGTTTACAATTTCTACATTCAATTCTGCACTCACAATCATTTTGGGTTGGATTGAAAACATAACAAATTGGTATCAAGAGCCCGGTTCAAGAAGAAGGAATTTTTTTCTTTCCTCAAAATGGGTGGAGCAAAATTTGATATTGATAAGTTTACTAGTGATTACGATTTTGGGCATTTCGAAAATGCCAGCAACATTGCTTGAAAAGAAGAAGAAGGAAATGGAGAGCAAGGCACACATCACTATTATTCTTTCCCTGGGTGATGATGTTCTCAGAGAAGTGGTTGTTAGAGAAATGAGGTATTTCTAATAGAAAACTCTCAATTTGCTTGATGCTTAATGTCAAGTACAAGTAGATATTTATAGGTACAAATAGAAAACTCTAGACACATTTCTAGGAGCTTCCTAATTAATACCGTATTCTAGGAGCTTCCTAATTAATACCGCATTCTAGGAGCTTCCTAATTAATAGTGACTTCTAGGAGCTTCCTAATTAATAGTGACTTCTAGGAGCTTCCCACAATTAAAACACTTCTAGATTCTTACATGGAATTCTACATGGTTCTAGAATTATCTAATTTTCAAATTAGTAATAACATTGCTCCCCCTTAATTTGAAATTTTCTTCTTCATTCCAAGTCTTGCTCTTAGCCTTTGAAAGTCTTCAAATTTTAACGGCTTTGTAAAAATGTCTGCAACTTGATCTTGAGTCTTCACATATTTAAGCTCAACTTCTTTCTTGGCAATGTATTCTCTAATGAAATGGTACCTTGTGTCTATGTGCTTGCTACGATCATGAAACACTGGATTCTTTGCAAGTGCTTGTGCCGACTTGTTGTCTATATAAATATCAGTAGCTTCCTTTTGTGGTATATGAAGTTCCTCCAATAATCTCCTTAGCCAAATAGCATGACAAGTGCAAGATGTTGCTGCTACATACTCTGACTCACATGTTGAAAGTGTGACAATAGGTTGCTTCTTTGAGCTCCATGAAAAAGCACAGTCTCCCATGAAAAATATAAAACCACTAGTACTCTTTCTATCATCAATATCTCCCGCAAAGTCGCTATCACAAAATCCAAAAAATTTAAAATCATTAGAAGAAGAGTAAAATAGTCCATAATCAAGCGTACCTTTAAGGTAGCGAAGTATCCTCTTAGTGACTTTCATGTGTGTAGTAGTAGGAGCTTCCATGAAACGACTCACTACTCCAACCGCATATAGAATGTTAGGTCTTGTACATGTTAAGTATCTTAGGCTTCCAACGAGACTTTTGAAAAAAGAAGGGTCCTCCTTTTGTCCATCTTCAAACTTTGACAACTTCAATCCGCTTTCCATTGGTGTGTTCACCGGATTGCAATCAAACATTTTAAATTTCTTCAAAACTTCCTTTGCATAGTTTTCTTGAGAAATAAATATACCTTCTTCCAATTGCTTTACTTCTAGACCTAAGTAGTATGACATGAGTCCGATATCAGTCATCTCGAACTCAAGCGCCATGGCCTTTTTGAACTCTTCAAACAAACTTGGATTGTTCCCAGTGAATATAAGATCATCCACATAAAGACAAACAATCAAAATATCTCCATTATCAAACATTTTAACATAAAGAGCATATTCATTGAGACAACGAGCAAACCCATTGTCTTGGAAGTATTTGTCGATGCGACTATTCCATGCTCTTGGTGCTTGCTTTAATCCATACAGCGCTCTTCTTAATCTCAAAACTTTATCTTCATGTCCTTTAATCACATACCCCATTGGCTGCTCAACATAGACCTCTTCTTCAAGATAGCCATTTAGAAATGCCGATTTTACATCAAGTTGATAAAGTTTCCACTTATTTTGAGCTGCTACAGAGATTAACAAACGAATAGTGTCCATGCGAGCAACTGGTGCAAAAACTTCTTCATAGTCAACTCCATGTTTTTGTTTGTAGCCTTTTGCAACAAGTCTTGCTTTGTATTTTTCAATATCTCCATTAGCATTCTTTTTAGTCTTGTACACCCATTTGACTCCAATTGCTTCATGGCCTTTTGGAAGAGTTGCTAATTCCCAAGTGTTGTTCTTCACAATTGATTTGATCTCCTCGTCTATGGCTTGTCTCCACCTTTTATCTTTCATTGCTTCTCCATAATTTAATGGTTCACTATCCGCCAAGAGACAATACAACTCTTCAAGGTCAAGAGTAATTTCAGTTGATCTTTCATAAATGTCTTCTATATCTTTCATCTTATTTGGTCTCTCGCTTGAACTTTCATCTAGAGAAGTAGGTGAAGACGGAGGTGAAGAAGGTGGAGTTGCATCTTGAACCGATGTTGTGGCCTCTTGATCTTCTTCAAAATATGGAAAGAAATTATAGTTTGTTTCTTCTTGATCCTCACAATTCCATGTAGCATCTTCATCAAATTCAACATCACGACTCACCATTACCTTATTGTTGCATGGGTTGTACAACTTGTAACCTTTAGAATGTGGATCATAGCCAACAAAGACATATTTGATGCTTCGATCATCAAGTTTGGATCTTTCTTGTTGTGGCACATGTGCATATGCTATGCTCCCAAAGACACGCAAATGATTAACACCAGGCGTTCTTCCATTCCATGCTTCTAGCGGGGTTTGGTCTTTGACATTTGAAGTTGGAGAGCGATTTGCCAAATAGACCGCACAAGAAACTGCTTCAGCCCAAAACTCCTTTGGCATCCTTTTGGATTTTAGCATGCATCTTGCCATGTTCAAAATAGTTTTGTTCTTTCTCTCGGCCACTCCATTTTGTTGCGGAGATCTTGGAACTGTCAATGGACGACGAATTCCATGAGTTTCACAGAATTCATTAAACTCCTTCGAAGTGAATTCACCTCCTCGATCAGATCTCAAAGCTTTGATTTCATGACCGCTCTCCTTCTCTACAAGAGCTTTGAAGTTCTTGAAAGCAACAAAAGCTTCTGATTTTTGTTTTAAGAAATAAATCCAAGTTTTTCTACTAAAATCATCAATAAAGAGAATGAAATATTTACTCTTACCAAATGAAGATGGATTGATTGGTCCACACAAGTCAGTATGCACAAGTTGCAGTGGCTTAATTGCTCTTGATGTGGCTTCTTTAGGGAAACTTTTTCTAGCTTGCTTGCCAAGAAGACAACCTTCACACAATTGATTTGGATGATTGATTGAGGGCATCCCTTTCACCATACCCTTTTCCCCCATAATTTTAAGTGCACTAAAGTTCAAGTGACCATACCTCATCTTGGACACTCATCTTCAAACATTTTGCTTCAATAGTTCTTAGGTTCAAGATAAACATTCTATTTTTTGACATAAGAACTTTAGCAATTAAATTGTTATTTTGATCTCTAAGCCAAAGATATTTATTTTTCATGAGAATTTCATATCCTTTTTCAAGAAGTTGACCCAAACTCAAAATATTACTCTTTAATTTAGGAACATAGTATACATCACTAATCAACTTATGGCTCCCATCTTTAGAAGAGATTAGAATTGTACCTTTTCCTTCAATTTTCACTTTTGATGAATCTCCAAAGGAAACATTTCCATTCATCTTTTCATTAAGCTCCACAAATTTCTCTTTGCATCCACACATATGGTTACTTGCACCATTGTCCAAGTACCATGAACTATTAGCATCTCTCTCGTCTTCCTTGAGTGTTAGCAACAAAGTTGACTCTTCATCTTCGTCAATAAGATTAGCCTCTTCTTCCTCTTGATTAGGAGCATTACGACATTCCCAAGAAAAATGACCAAATTCATGACAGTTATAACATTCAACTTTAGATTTGTCATACCTCCTTTCACTTTGATTATAGCCATAACCTCTTCCTCTTCCAAGAACTCTTGGTGATGAGTGACTTCTTTATTCGTAGTTTGATTCACGGTTGAAACCTCTTCCTCTTCCTCCTTGGCCACGACCACGTCCTCGTCCTCGTCCTCTTCCTTGTTCACGTCCATGTCCGTTTTGACTATTGAATCCTCTGTTATCCTTCAACGAAGCTTTGATCTTGAGAACTTGCTCTAATGGCTCCTCTTGCCTTTTCTTCATTCTTTCTTCTTGAGCTTGCAATGAACCTTCTAATTCCTCAATGGACATTGAGTCAAGATCTTTCGATTCCTCAATAACACATACCACATAATCAAATTTAGGAGTCAAGGAACGAAGAATTTTCTCCGCTACACGAACATCTTCTATCTTGTCTCCATATCTCTTCATTTGATTAACAATTGTCTTTACCCTTGAGCAATAATCTGAAATTGATTCGGTATCCTTCATCTTCAAAGCTTCGAAATCTCCCCTTAGAGATTGAAGTCTTATCTTCTTCACCTTGTCAATGCCTTGGAGTGATTTTTCCAAAATCTTCCAAGCTTCCGTTGAATTTGTAGCATCGGCAACCTTCTCAAACATAGAATCATCCAAACGTTGATGAATGAGAGTAAGAGCTTGTTGATCTTTCTTCCTTGTTTTTGCGAAAGCCTCCTTCGCTACTTGAGACAATGCCTCTTCATCTTGTGGCTCATCATAGCCTTTTTCAACAATCTCCCATACACCTTGAGAGCCAAGCAATGCTTTCATACGAAGGCACCATTTTTCAAAATTCTCTTTCTTTAGAAGAGGAAAGTGAAAAGTAGTGTAATCACGAGTCGCCATTTCTCAACTCTCACAACCAAGCTCTAGATACCACTTTGTTAGAGAAAGGAGGTATTTCTAATAGAAAACTCTCAATTTGCTTGATGCTTAATGTCAAGTACAAGTAGATATTTATAGGTACAAATAGAAAACTCTAGACACATTTCTAGGAGCTTCCTAATTAATACCGTATTCTAGGAGCTTCCTAATTAATACGGCATTCTAGGAGCTTCCTAATTAATAGTGACTTCTAGGAGCTTCCTAATTAATAGTGACTTCTAGGAGCTTCCCACAATTAAAACACTTCTAGATTCTTACATGGAATTCTACATGGTTCTAGAATTATATAATTTTCAAATTAGTAATAACAGTGGTAGCTCAAGACACTGTTGTTGGTGTCTTGTTGAAGCTTGAAGGTATGTCTATTAAAGAACATGTTTCTTTATTCACCAAAATTGTTCTTGATTTAAAAAGCATTGATGTTGAAATAAGTGAAGAAGATCAAGCAACCATGTTGCTATGCTCACTGCCACCTTCCTTTGAAAATCTTGTGGACACAATGATGTTTGGGAGAGAAACTCTCGCTTTGGAGGAAGTTAATGTGACTCTAAATGCAAGAGAAATGAAGAAGAAAATCACCAATATAACAGGGGAAACTAGTGATGCTGATGGGTTGTTTGCTCGAGGATAAAATGAAAAGAAAGATGGTAAAAACAAGACCAAGAAAACATGTTTTCATTGTCATAAAGAAGGACATTTTTGTAGAGATTGCCCTGATAGAAAGAAGAAATATCATGGAAATTAAAAAGATGAGAATGATGTTGTTGTAGTTGATGATGGATATGAAAGCAGTGATGTATTGTCAGTAACTGAAGAACCATGCTGGAATGAATGGATTATGGATTCTAGATGTACGTTCCCCATGACACCCAATCTAGAATGGTTTGATACTTACAACAAAACTGATGTTGGGATAGGTTTGATGGAAAATAACATGGCCTGTAAAGTGGCTGAAATTGGAACTGTGAAGATCAAAACTGCTAATGGATCAACTAAAATTCTCTCCAATATGAGGCATGTACCTGAACTTAAGATTAATTTGATTTCCCTTGGTATGTTGGACTAGGTTGGCTTCACAAAATCACAATAAAAATTGAAGGAGGAATACTCAAGGAATCAAAAGTAGTGGACTATACAAATTACATGGTAAAACTATCCCAAACCTTACCAGTTTAATTTCTGTCACAAATGATATTTCTACAAAGATATGACATTGTATATTAGCTCATGTAAGTGAAAGGGGTCTGAAGGAATTATACAAGCAATGTTTAATTGGGACTGGAAATTTTGGAGAAGTTACAATTTTGTGAGTTCTGTCTTCATGGCAAACATAAAAAGGGAAAATTCAACACTCGTACACACACTACAAAGGCTCTACTAGACTATGTTCATTCATACATTTGGGAGCCTTCCATAATCCCTTCACTTGGAGGGGCCAAATTCTTCATTACTTTCATTGATGACTGGTCAAGAAAGGTGTGGGTTTACTTGTTGTGCACAAGAAAATATGGGGATAGCCAGATATAAGACAGTGAGACTAACACCCCAACAAAATGGTCTAGCTGAAAGAATGAATAAGACTATTTAGGAGAGAGTTAGGTGTATGCTGACCAATGCTAAACTTGACAAGAGATTCTGGGGAGAAGCAGTACATACAACATGTTACTTGATCGTCACTGTGTGTAGCTATAAGTTTCAAAACACCTAAGGAAATATGGAACGACAAAGCACCTAGTTATGAGATAATGAGAATCTTTGGATGCAGTGCCTATATGCATGTAAATGAAGGAAAACTTGAGTCTAGGTCTAAGAAAGGAATCTTCTTAGGGTATCTTGAAGGAGTAAAAGGTTACAAGGTTACAAGGTTTGGATCACTGAATCAAATGGAGGAACAACTATAATCAGTAGAGATGTTGTTTTCAAGGAAGATGATCTGCTTGGAAGCTGGAAAACCAAATACAACTCAAATACAAGAAAATGTTCAAGTAAGCCAGGAAGCACAAATTGAGGTGGAGCTACCAAGTATTGATAAGCCTAACTCAGAAAGAATTGTAAACCTGGCACAACCTAAAACTAATGTTGCTCAAGATGGAGAATTAGAACCAACTTATTGCCTTATAAGAGATAGAGAAATAAGAGCTCCAATAAGGTATGGATATGCAGATCTGGTTGCATATTCCTTAAATGTGGAATCAAATTATCGATGAAATGATCTTATCAACTACAAGGATGTTGTTACTAGAGAAGACAATAAGCATTGGGAAGCTGCTATAAGGGATTAATTGGACTCATTCATGAAGAATGACACTTGGAAACTTGTGATAAAACCCAAATATCAGTAAATCATAGGTTGTAAGTGGATTTTTAAGAGAAATCCTAAGATTTCAAGAGTTGAGAAAATGAGATTCAAAGTTAGACTAGCAGCAAAGGGATATTCACAAAGAGAAGGAATTAACTTCAAGGAAATATTTTCCCCAGTTGTGAAGCATACCAGTATCAAGATTGTACTTGCCTTAGTTGCTATCTACAACCTGGAATTGGAACAAATGGATGTCAAGATTGCTTTCTTACATGGTCACCTAGAAGAAAAAATCTGCATGAACCAATCTAAGGGTCATGTTGCACCAGGAAAGGAACACGTGATATATTTGCTTCAAAGATCATTGCATGATCTTAAGCAGTCCCCTAGACAATGGTACAAAAGATTCGACTCATTTGTAATTTCAAAAGGATTCTACATACACTCTTATGATTGTTGTGTCTATTCAAAATAGAAGATTCAATCAACTTCATATACTTATTACTCTATGTAGATGATATGTTAATAGCTAGTGCTAATATGAATGTTATTAATAGTTTGAAGAAATCACTTAATTTTGAATTTAAAATGAAGGATTTAAGAGCAGCTAAGAGAATTCATGGAATAGAAATTGTCAGGGACAAATCGATGGGATTGCTACATGTAAAGTAGTCCAATTACATAAAAAAATTAGTTGAGAAGTATAACATGTTGGATGCCAAAATTGTGTTAACTCCTATAGCTGGACACTTAAAATTATCCTCAAGATAGACACCTCAAACTGATGAAGAGAATCAATTCATGAGTAGAACTCCATATGTCAGTGCCATTGGAAGCTTGATGTATGAAACGGTTTGTTCAAGACCTGATATAGCATATGCAATCAACATAGTGAGCATATTTATGGGGAATCTAGGGAAAAAACATTGGCTGGTAGTAAAATGGATATCCAAGTATCTTAAGGGCACTAAATTTGTTGGACTCACATATGGCAGATCAAAATCAAAAAATAGACTGGCAGGATACGTGGATGCAGATGATGATGGTGAGCTTGACAGGAGTATGTCTACAACATGATATTTGTTCACATTATATGGAGGAATAGTCAATTGGAAGGAAAATTCACAATAAATTGTGGCTTTATCTTCAATAGAATCTGAATACATTGCACTTATTGAATTAATCAAGGAAGCTATTTGGCTCAATTGCATTGTCAATGAATTAGAAGGGAAGACCAGTGATGTAACTGCCTGGTGTGTGTGACATCCAAAGTGACATCTTCCTCTCTAAGAACCCTATGTTTCATGAGAGGACCAAACACATTAACACTAGATTGCATTGCATTACATTTGAGACATCATTGCTGAAGGGATTACGGAAGTAAAGAAGGTATCTACTGAAGATAATCAAGCAAACATTATAACTAATGTAGTCCATAGCATCAAGTTTGCGCATTGTTTGAATTTGGTGAATGGTGGGATCTTTCCCAACTAAAGTCTCTAAAAGGACTTGAAACTTTCTAACTATATCATCAACAATTGAAGATCCAAGGTGGAGAATTGTGAAAGCCTTGTAGATCATAATTGTGTTCAATTAGTTAGTGAAAGTCTAAATACCCACTTTAAGCCAATGTGATAGTTTCTGTTTTAGTCAGTTATGAGTTAGTTCGTTAATTATGGTTGTAACTAACTAGAGAAATAGGAGAAGCTATATAAGGCATGGCTTGTAACTTGCAATAAGATACTTTAATGCAAGACAATGATAGTTAATGTTCTAAATCAACAAGAGAAAGTCCAATTGAACCTAGTTGTTTTAAGTCTAAGTCCAATTGAACCTAGTAGTTTTAAGTCTAAGTGTTGCATTATTATTTCTTGGTTATTGAGAAAAAGAAATACAACAACTATCAATGAGGACGTAGGAGATATTACTCCGAACCTCGATAATTCTTCCGTTTTTTTGTCGTTTACAATTTCTTCATTCACCGATCATTACTACCATCTTCGATCACTATTACCACCACCGACCATCATATATCTCTTATCATCAATTACTATTACAATAGTCACGAAAATTATTACAATTAATTAAATTATAATTTTATAATATTTGAATTAATTTAGAATAATTAAACTAATATTAGTATATATTTAGTATATTTAATAAACTTTATAAACACAATTTAAATATATTTAGTATATTTTCAATAATAATATTTAAAATAATTTATTTTATGCTTTTACGTAGACTTCACATATTTTTAGAATAATAAAATTTTCACCTATATAATTGTTTAACTTAAAATATAATTTCTCTCTTCCATTTAAAACTTTTAAATATATAAAAGTAATATTTTAGTGTTATGAAACTCACTTTTAAAATTCCTTAAATATATTACTTTAGCTAAATTAATGGAACTGAATCCAAATAATAGATTAATATTAAGATATCTCTATAAAACTTGTATATGCTCTTAGCCCTACATTGCACCAAACTTGCATTGATAAATCAAATTATAAGGATAAAAATTAAAAAGTGTACATAATACATTTGTTAATTCCAATTATAATTAACTAAACTAACTAGGACAAAAACTCAAACTATAAAATCCCTTGCAATATTTATAACCGCAGTAGCTCTAGCAGGGTCCACCATGTCAATATTGTGGAACCCCACAGGATCAAACTTTGCTTCCACTTGGACCCCACATTTGGCCAACATTGTCACAAACTGTTGTTGTCGATCAACCATGATGTCACCACCAAAGCCAATAACAAGACATCTCCCTAACTTTCTCACATTATCTAAATGTGGACCTTTCACCATGGGATTGCAATACCTATGGTCACGGTCTGTTTCCTTAGGCAAAGCTAATTCCCACATCATGTCCAACACTGGTAATGGCAAAGTCTGGTCTGTGGCAAACCTTTTTGGCAAAATAAAATAAAATAAACATAATGATGATATAGAATTATATAAATAAATTAATTATATATTTATTATTAAATTAATTATAAAAATAAATATTATTTGAAGTTGAAAATAAAGTTTTAAAGAAATTTTCTTATTATCATATCATATCTATTGATTTTTCAAAATTATGATATTGTATGTCAAGTCATTTAAAATATATTATTTAATAATTTTTAGTCCAAATATCTAAATGAAAATCAAAACTAAGTTTTTAATATGGAAAATCCAATTTAAAAAATATATAAAAATAAAAAAAAAAACTAAAATTCTAATTAAATATAAATTAAAATAAAATTAATAAATTTC
>JBBPBR010000007.1:41690231-41713849 GCA_037974775.1 Cicer pinnatifidum
ATATATATATATATATATATATATATATATATATATATATATAATGTAAAAATATTTTACATTGTTAATTAATCATAACCATGAGATTAATAAAATTATTTGATTTTGTTATAATTACTTCTAAAGTCACACTTATGAATGATTATGATGTGTTGACAGTGTACAACATATTACATTGACAAAACATAACAATTAAACTATAAAATATTAGTATTTGTAAAAAAAAAAAAAATAGATTTTTAGAAACTAATTTTTAATTATTAAAATTGTCAACCAAAATTTGATTTGTTAGCTCTATCTTATAAGGTTAATAGTTTGATCGTCAATATATTTTTATAAATTTACAACTAATTTTTTTTATATATAATACTATATTATATCTTTTTATTTACCCATTAAAGTTTTAAAAACTTGATCCCCCAACATTTTCGTTCAAGCTCTACCACGAACACATCGAAAATGTGGAAGCCATCCTCGATTACCGTGGAGCATAAGTACCCATCAAAGGTTGTTTCTTCTCCCTTACGTTAAAGGAAACACGGTGACTTGGTTTTAGGGTTTACCTATAAACTCCATCAATTCTTGGGAGGAATTATGTAGGAAATTATCCACTCAATGGACAACATCCTGAAAACAACCCTAAACGATCAATACCTTATCAACGATTGTCTAGGGAAGAGATGAACCCCTCCAAACCTGAATCAAACGATTTCACAAAGAAGTTGTGCTTATAGAAAGGCGAACTACAACATGAAGACGTACCTAATGAAGGAATGTCTTCTCGAAGGATGCCGCTTCACTAACGACATTGGGTTTACGAAGCCTAGGACCCGAAACGACTTCCTGGCCCAAGAACAAACATACATCCAAAACGAAAAGGAAATCTACACTCGAAAGGTGTGAAATGGCATATGAGATAGGGGCAACAAAACCACACCCGCTGACACGTCCCGAAGATCTCCAATTGAACGTAAGAAGGAATAACAGACGCAAAAATATTCGACAAACCATGGGATCCGACTTGGTCGATACCTCGCATATACCCCTCTCAATGCCTTCAGGGAACACATGTTGACAAGGAGGGATCCCGACCCTTTTTATCTTTTTGTGATAAAGAATTCATTGGTGGGGTACGAAACTATGAGATCTCAATGCTAGTACGTGTGTACATGGCCAACTTTGAACTTTGGAGGGTCCTAATCAACCAAGGGAGTTCATGCGACGTCATATACTCTTGTTTTTTTGTTGACACAATTCACATCAACAAAGACACTTTGATTCCCTATGTAGGATCCGATTTACAAGGCTTCAACGAATTAACCATCATTCCTTAGGGTTACATCGAATTACTTGTAACCTTATAAAAAGAAAAATTTTGGAAAATGACTGAGACTCAATTCTTAGTTATCGATTGTAAGTGGATCTACACCTACATTATATGTGGTCCAACCATGGTCGAGCTAGGTGAAGTCTCCTCAACCGTCCATCCAAATCTCAAGTACGACCTGAAATATGGAGAGGTAGCCATTGTACATGCTGACATTGAAGTAGCCAAGAGGTGCTTCATGGACTCCCTCAAAAGTCAGGAAATACGCACAAAATCCACACAATCAGACAAAAAAGGGAGTTAAGTCTTCACTATCAACAACCCGACAACCATTGAACTTAACGAGAGATTTGACGAAGTTCTAGATAGAAGATGATCTTGTTGCTATTGGCAAGCCCATGAAAAGATCCACACCGGTTGGAGAATTTACCTTGATCCCGATAAGATATATTATGAGCATAACCATAAGAACTGGGGTAGATGTACTTGACAAAGCCAAGGATCAGCCGATCGCTTGCCTAAAAAAGTATGTTGACATCTTTGCATGAATTGCTAATGAGATGTCTGACATAAATCCTAAAGACGCCTGCCACAAGCCAACTATGCACCCAAATGCTCGACCATTTTTCAAAGTCGCTACAAACAATCTCTAGAGAATGCTAAAGCTGTTGAAAAGACTTTTTCCGTTTTACTTGCTGCAAATTTTATTTCTCAGGCTAAGTACACCATTTGGCTCTCTAAAGTTGTACTCGTTAAAAATATATAATAATAAATGGTGTCTCTGGTTGACTGTACCGATCTCAATAAAGCGTATCTCAAAGACGTGTATCCCCTTTCGAATATTGATAACTTTGTCTATAATTCATCCGAGTTCAAATTGCTTTCGTTTATGGACACTTATTCAAGATACAACAAAATTCCCATGCACCTAGAAGATCACGAAAAAAATAACATTCATGACTGATTCAGAGAGCTATATCTACAAAGTAATTCCCTCGCGACTTAGAAACATCGGCGTTACCTACCACAGTTTGATGAACAAAGTGTTCAAAAACCAAATAGGAAAAACGATAGCAATATATATGGATGGTATGATAGTCAAGTCCGAAGATAAGGACAACCACGTGTCTATTGAAATCTTCAATGAAGTTTGAAAACTAAACTTGAGGCTGAATCCTAAGAAATATGCTTTCGAGGTGCGAGCAGGAATCTTCTTAGGATTTTACCTAATCAAATGAGGGATTTAGGCTAACTTGGATAAATGTAAAGCATTCACGACAATGTCAACACTAGACTCCAAAAGAAAATTTCAAGTCCTTAAATGCATGTTCGTAGCCTTATCAAGATTCATAGCTAAAATATGCACAACATGTTCACGTCTTTTACAAGTTGTTAAAGAAAGCGAAAATATTCCAATCTACAAACGATCACACTAATTCGACTAAAAGAAATCTTCTCCTAACCACCAGTTCTATATTGACTAGTCGTAAGAGAAACACTTTACTTATATTTGGCCGTTTCAATAGAAGTAGTAAGCGCAACCTTAATTCCAGAAACAATCGAAGGACATAAACCCATTTACTTCGTTAGTAAACCCATACACAAGGTGAAATATCAACAACTAGAGAAAATCGTTTTAGCCTTGCTAGTCACAGTTAAGATGTTAAGACAATATTTCTTAGCTCACTCGATTGTGATCAGGGCGAACCAACCAATTTGACAAATCATCTATAGGTTAGATCTAGTGCAGAGAATTGATAGCGTTTTAGCAAGTGTACTGAATCGTTGCAAGTAATAATAAAATGGTAGTATCGAGTGTCGAACTCAAGGATTGCGTTTTACTATTAAATTATATATAATTACTAAAATTGAACAAAAAGTGTCCATATTAATTGAAATAATATTTAAAATTAACAAATGTAATAAAATTGATCCTTTATAATGAGAAAAATGTCAATGATGAGTTTCACTTCGAATCCAACCTTGGTGTCTAATTTGATCCTAGTTACTGAGTTCCTTTATTGAATTATTACCGAATTCTCTTTATTATTCTTGCCCTAATGTCTTAGTGACAGAACCTTTAATTCCAAAGTAACCCCTAATTCCTTAGTAGATTTAAGATTAGAATTAAGCATTACCGTATAGAAATTCACTTGTAAACTATTGCTTTGCAACTAATTTAATTGGTTTCATGACCTACATCTATCTCTAGACTACAAATTCATGAATTTCTCATCTCAAGCATTCGTAAAGTCCACTTCCGTTTCAAAACACGAATCGTAGAACATTTTAATGTTGATCAAACAATAAAAAGCATTAAGCACAGAGATGAGAAAAATAATTCAATAAACTCATTCATATAACTGGAAATCAAATCAGAAAAATAAGGGTTTCATCTTGTTACACTCATCCATAACAAATAGGGTTTAGTTACTCATGACAGAGATATAAAAGATAGAGATTAGAGAAGAATTACAAGAAAGATTCATGAATAATTCTTGATAAAACTGCTCCAATGGCGTTGGAAACGGCCGTCTTTGAGTTTCTATGATAGGGCACAAGTCTCCCCACTTCCCAAGAGTCAAAAAGATGCCTAAACAGTGAAAAATTGCGTTTTTATAAATGTTGATGCACGTCGCACGCCCCAGGTGCAGGATTTGTGCTCCGGGCACGCCTGGACAATGCTGAAAGGCTGGAAATGCGCCTCAGGCGCAGCTGACGCGCTTCAGGCGCACAACATCTGGTGTCTGACGTATGTTGCATTCTACGCCTCTTTAGATTCTGAATCTGGTTCCGGGGTCTTCATGAAAGTTGTAGCTATGGATCGTAGCTTTCATTTGCACTTGGTTTGACTCCAATTGGACATCTACAACTTCAGATATGGATGAAATACTCCACATAGGTCATGTTGATTTCTCACCAAAATTCAGCACTGCACTAAAACAAATTAACAACGCAAAACTACGAAAAATCTCTACTTAATTAAGAAAACAAGAACATAAAAATTTTATAAAATCAAAGAACTAAAATCTACAAAATATATCAAATAACTCATTAAATTAACTAATGGTTAAAGATAAATGAGACTAAAATCAATAAAAATTATGCATATGATGAAGAGTCATCAAGAATGGCGAAATGGTTGCTAGGGCTCTCATAATTCCACATCGCAATTGAATAATGGAATGCTATAAAAGCTCAAGCCCTTGAAAACTTTATGGCAGAAATGACTGCAACAACATTTAGGCCAAGGGTCAAGTAGACCATCTTCGTCGATGGATCCTCCAACACTAAAGGAAGTGAAACTTGTGTACTACTTGAAAACAAAAACAAGTTTAGTTAGCGAAGCCTATTTCATTTCCAACATCTAACAATCAAGCATAATGCGAGGCATGTATCGACGAATTACAATTGGCATGTGAATTTGGTGTCGACGAGGTCACTCTAAATACGAACTCACAACGTGTCGTCTCCTAAATAAACAAAGATTACCAAATGAAGTATCAAACACAACAAAGATACCTCACATAAGCGAAAGAAATAATGGCTAAATTTAGAAGAAAAAAATAATATCGAGCATATTCCTTCATACAAAATACACGAGATGATGTCATATCAAAGCTAGCTAGCACAAAGTGCAAAAGAGGCAACAAATTCATCATTCAAGTGTTCATCCATTCCTAATTCATAGGATAATCTGTGGTGACATCCAAATTCAGAGAACCCTCTCCCGAGCTTAATTAGATAACGCTGACCATCGAGTATACCCTTTACTAGTAGTCAATTACTTCACCAATTGGATCGAAGCGGAACCGCTGACAAAAATTTCAACAGCAAACGTAACGAAATTCTTCAAGAAAAACATACTAATCAGGTTTGACATTCCCGAAGTCGTAATAACGGATAATGACATGCAGTGTTTCACCAAAAAATTCCAAGAGCTCTCTTCATGGAGCTAGGAGTAAATAACACTTTTGATTAGTTGAACACCCACAAACGAATGAGTAAGCCAAAGCCTTTAACCGCATCATCATTTGAGGGCTAAAACGAAGATTAGACAACACTAAGGGAAGCTGGAGCAATGAGCTCCCCACCATCCTATGTGCCTACCAAATAACACCCCACTCCACCATAGGAGAAACCCCGTTCCGACTAACATATGGAGTTCAGGCCTTCGTTTTTATTGAATTCAGATAATTAAGTTGAAGAACCACGCACCCACTAGATACCCAAACAAACGAGGACAAACTACTATACAAACTCGACATTGTTGACGAAGTTAGAGACACAACTACTTTAGAATAACTCACCATCAAATAAAAGCTAGCCATCAAATTCAACGAAGGAGTATTCTGACGCGACATTGAAGAGAATGACCTCATCCGACACAAGAATCTTAAAAACAACGACAAATGAAAGCTCTTGGTTAACTAGGAAGGTTTATAATGAATTGTTACCAAAACAATAAAAGGATTTTACATCCTTAAAACCCTCTCCGGTGAAATTGTTCCTCAAACCTGAAACACATCCAAGTTAAAACGATACTACAATGAAAGCATATACATCCAACACGGATACATTAACACAAACTCGCATAGTCGAGTATAAATACTTGAACATGTTCTATGTTAATGTACACAGATACATTAACACAGACTTGCATAGTTGAGTTTAAACACTTGAACAAGTTCTAAGTCAAACAAGTTACACAAGAAATCTTAATTGTCCTCGGTGAAAAAATGAGTTGACTGAACAATCTTTCCATCCACAACGATCTTCGTCAAATACAATCCATCCAACCTAAGAATGACCCCAAGATTCAAAGCATAAACTTGGGCAATTGCGTTGTCAAAAGACTCCTTGCCAGGCTTCTCGTTGTTAGTCGTAAAAATGGATACCACCTCAAAAGATTCACTGCCTACCCAAGCATATATCACTTCATCATGTTAGAGGACCAAGTTGTGTAGAGAAAATGCTTTCTTTACCATGTCAACATAAAAGGTAGAAGAAGAATAAAATGAATTTGAAATCCAAACATTCCCTTCGACCGCCACTCCTGAAGTGAAAGTGTCAAAAAGAGCCACTGTGCCAATACACCACTAGCGCAACGGAGATAGGATCGTCGCCAACCACCACCACATCGGTAATAGAAAAACCTCTAACTTATGGTTGTTTCAAACAAAAACACTATATTTCCTAAACCAAATGCCCAATACGAAAAAAGAATAACACACCACAGTGGGACCACCAACCACCACTATGGATGGTTGCAAAAGGCAGAAACATAAATCATGAAAAACTCAAGAGAATAGGAAATATAAACGAAGAATAAATGAAATGGCTTCTCGAGCGTGGAAATAGGACCTTGAAATCACATACATGTCAAAAACAAGAAGTGAGCACCACCAACGAAGAGTGACAAAGAAGATATTCTTTCACGGAGAATAGAGAAAACAAAAAGAGGAAAAAGATGTTGAATGTAACAATCCCTCAAAAATCTAAAGCAACTTCTTATATACCATCAATGATTCAACGATGGTAACTTAAAGGTAATGAATCAACGATTATGATTCCACCTCGAAACAATGTGAGGCCACAACATGTACTCATATGCCTACTCTGTTAGGGGACACGTGTTAGGTGAGAATCGAAGGGACATCATATCACACCATTTCACCAACCCCTCAAATCTCTTGAACTGGCAAACTAAACCAGCAACAATGAATCCTTTGAAACCGACAAATTTTGGATGTCAAATATGTTTCAGTTCGATAGAGAGCCAACAAATACGACACCTTTTTAACTAGTCGAACACCCTAAGACGCGTCGAGTATGTGTCATAGATGACAAATAACCCATTTTTTTTGTAGGTAACCTTTCAAATATGAATATCGGTCGAGCATCTTCCATGGCAAATATGTTCCCTTTTATTTTTATTTTTTTATTTTTTTGGTAATTTTATTTGAGTCAAAATAATATCAAATCTGATCCCTCAAATTAAGTCTAAAAATCAGAGGATAGGAAAACCAACAAAAGACTCAATGTATTTTTTGGTGAAATCCACTCTTGACAAGTCAGTCAAGGCATGCGCATGCTCCTTATTTTCCAATGGTAAAATGAATGTCACGCTTTGCATACTTCCAATCTCACCTCAATTGTGCAGACTGCATTAAGTACAGTTCATCATGTTTCACGCAACCTACACACTTCAACGGTACCTTTCTTCTTCTCTCTCTCTCTCACGTTTTTATTCTCTCTCTCTCTCTCTCTCTCGCTTTTATTACCTTATCTCTCCGTGTTAATTTCTTTCTCTCTCTCCCATGCAATTTGCCTTCTTTCTCTCTCCCATTTAATCCGTTTCCTTTCTCTATCTTCACCAAGAACTTCAAACTTATCTTTCAGTTTTCCCAAACCATCCCTTCCAAAATCATTTTTCTCATCCTCTTGGCAAAAATGGCTCGCATTAAACATACAGCCAAGCGAAAAATCTAATCTTTTGATCCTGAAACAAATTCATAAAATTATTCAAGCTCTGAGTTCGCTGGCCAAGGAATAAGTCACATTGCTGCCTCTCCTCCTCGGGTACCTCCTCAACCTCCTTCTCAAAAATCCAAAAATCTCTCCTCTTCAAAACCCACTACTTCTGCTTCGATTAGAAGATCCTCTAGAATTTTGTCTGGGGTTGTCTCTTCAAAGAAAAGGGTTCCTCAGGACTTCACTGTGCATGTGGTCGACTCAGATGATTTAAAAGAAAAAATCGTTGATGCATCGATCCCTAAATCATCTTCTAAACCTTCCACTCCAAAAAGGTCAAAAACTAAATCATCTGAACAGTGTAAACCTACTTCCAAAAAATCTCGTTCATCTTCATATAAAACAGCTTCTTCTGTTCCTTTATTTGATTCCCCAAATTCGGAGACAAACTTTATCTCAAAATGGCACAATAAACCTGTGGTCCATGGCAAGCTCATTGACCTAGATGATTTGAAACACGGTGACTTTAACGTTGAAGAAGTATTGATCAGTTAGGATGAACTTCCTTTTTTCATATAAATGAACCCCAATACCCACGCCTCGTAAAGGCGTTCTATGCTGCATGTAATGGCTGTAAAGGAAGCTCTGGTTTTAGCTTCGTACTCAAAGGAGTACACTTAAAGTAAACCTCTCTACCTTATGCCAAATCCTTGATCTACAGGATGTTGGAGCTCACTGCTTTGCTGAAACATGGTACGCACAATATACGATCACCCGAACTTCTGTCCTTCAAAACATTCTGATAAATCCTCCTAAGCCTCTCGTGGCTTCAAACCTTCCTTCTATGTGTCGAATTCTTCACAACATTTGTGTTCACTTGATAGTGCCTTGAGCTGGGAGTTTTGAAAAGGTAACCGAACTTGTTATTCTGATTATTCATCACTTGTTGACTGGAACACCCATTCATTTGGGTAATATCATTTTTAGCTACATGTTGAATGCTATTGTGGGTCGGTCAGCTCCCTATGGGATGACCTTGACTAAAGTACCTCTTGATGATGAAGAATGTGTTTAGTTGAATAGCTCTTTCTCTATGAAAAATATAAAACAAATGCACATTGATATGCCTGAACAAACCCCCACTTCAAAGAAAAAGAAGTCTGTTTTACAAACAACTTCAAAGAAACAGAAGTCTGCTACTCTACCTTCTCATCCTCGAACTCCCACTCCCTCATTTAACTCAGCTGGCTCAACGCTTCCTCAATCTCCACAACACAGTAACAATCCCTCAACATATACTGTCGGTCCTTCAGTTGAGGATGCAGTTGAAGAAAATCCTCTACCACGTGCAGAGGATGGTGAAGACCTATTCTTTGATCTAAACGTATCATATGATCACCATTCTTCAAAAATCCCTCCTAGGAACGTGCCTACAGAAGGATCCTCATTACCAACTCAAGTAAGTTTGAAATCTTCTCCTATTTCTCCAGATATTGCACCATCTAGTTCTGGTCCAAATTTAAAAGAACAGTCCCAACCTCTTCCAAAGATTCATGGGCATGTTAGTTCTTTTGATTCTCTTTTGGCTCCACATTGTGATAATTCCTCAAAGGATAAGGCTGGGAGTTCGCACACCAAAAGTGCACGTGATGATTCAAAGACTAGCAAGAAATCAGCAGGGAATGTGAACAACAAGCATTTAAAGCTACTAACGACTATTAGGAAGGACCAAAAGAAATTGTTGGTTAAATTTTCTCACTTCCAAAACAAAATTGCTCAGTTTGGCCTCATTCTTGAATGGGTTATCAAACATTTGGGTTCGTCTACTGCTGTTGATGACCGTCCTCCTGTGCTACCGGCCCAATCATATTTTGTCCCACCAAACTCTTCATCAACATCATCTGAAGAATCATCTTCCGCTGAGTGACTTTGTTTTTAATTTTCCTACTTTTTGCTGCTGAGTTAATTCAGGGGGAGTCAGATTATGGGATTTTTTTTTTTGTCATATGTTGGTTGTTTGCTTGTGTTAACTCTTTGATATTATGTTTGAACTCATGAAACTATGTTATATTGTTTAAGTTGCTGGAACTTATTTAATCAATCATGTGTTAGTTTTAATGAAAGTTCTACTTACCTCAATATTGCATAATTTCAAAAAAAATTGCTTTTACTTGAATGTTAAAAGGGAATTTTTTTTCTTCAAAATTATCACTTGTACGATTGAGGGGGAGTTTAATTATTTACTTACATATAACAAAAATCATAATCTAAAGAATTTTGTCATCATCAAAAAGGGAGAGATTGTTGAGACAAAATCTCTCTCAAATAGTTTTAATGATAACAAAGTTAATTAAAAGATTATGATTGAGGTTAATGACTAATCTGTGCTTTTGAGTGTATTCATATAAGAAAACATGTTATTAATTATTAAGGCAAAAAGAAAAAAATTCTGAGTTAAATCTGGAGGATGGAAAATGCTGAGGATGGCCTCGCAAGTTGATGAATCTGCAAATCTACAGAATACTCATCCTCGCTGAAATGAATTATTTTTATTTATTAAACAAAGGCAGGACAATATTAAAGAATGAATTGTTTAATTCATTAAACAAAGGCATAACACTATTAAAGAATGAATAAAGAAAAGCTTTTGAAGAAAAGGAGTAAGAAGGCAAAAGAAAGGTACGAGGAAGGATTACACAAGGATGGGTTTATAGTCAACATCTTGAAAAGCATCCCAACACCTTTGAAAGCAACCCATCATATCATGTGCAAAGGCTACAAGCAGACCTATAAGATCACTCTTGTGTGAATTAAAAACATTATAAAGTCAATCTTCAAAAAGGCAACAACAAACAAGCTAAAAATAAAGTGTTCACATGTCTTAAAGAAAGGAAAGAGAAAAGGACTTCACACGTGAAGCCTTTACAAAGCCTTGAAGAAAGGAGAATGAAAAAGACATCACATGGTCTTATAAGCCTTAAAGAAAGGAAAGAGAAAAGGACATCATATGCCCCAAGTACCCATAAAATCTGCAACCTCATACTTGAGGATGGACTGCATCTGTCCAAGGACAACTGGATGACAGTTTCAAAATTATAAGGAAAGACCTTGGCATTTTTAAATGGATTTTCCAACGATTATAAAAAGCTTGGCATATGAAATGAACATCATAAGACCTTTATAAAAGGCAGCAAGCTCTTCAGTATCATACACATAACAACATTGCATTAAAAAAAGATCAAGGATCTTAAAGCTTTCAAGAAGCAACATCCATCCTCTCTTCATACTTTCTACAATCCTACATTAGGTCTTTGTAAATCCTTTGAGAGAAAGTCTTTAGAATCAACCACTCTCATATAACATTGTAATTTCCATGTGAGATACACTTGCAAATATTTGAAATCTGATTGTAAGCTTGGTGAAGCTTAAGAATACACAAGTTGTAATCATCCTCTGTGAGAGGTTGATTTGTTTGAACATTAGTGAAATCTCACAAGAGTGTGAAGACTAGACGTAGCCTTCATTGGGTGAACCAATATAAAATTGTGTGTGTTAATCTCATGTTTATCTCTCACTTTTTAGCTCTGCTCAAATCTGAAGGTTTTGAAAAACCCATCCTCGGGCTTGCCATCCTCTGCAAGAGGATAGTTTTCAAAACACTTGAAAATTATTTTTAAACAGCAAAATCCCTATTCAACCACCCTTCTAGTGATATTTAGCTACATCACATCTCTTGAGGACTTCTTAAACCATTGCCTCATTTCCTCGACAAGCTACTATTTTGGACTGGCCCTAGCTCAATTTGTCTTCTCACGCTGACACAAGTTAAATTACTGACCCATAATGGATAGTTAGGGTTCTCTGCCTCAACGTCTAAACCTTGTTATTACGGTCTTAAAGCAGCACCATGCCGAATTCACCTGCAATAATGGTTATTCATTATTGTTGTCCCCTTCGCGCGGGACTCCAATGTATAAATAGTGCCCTCGACATCTAAAAAGGTACATACTTTATCATTCCAATACCTCTTACTCTCCTCGAATTATTACTTACTTAAGCGTCATATTATTTTTAGCTATCACCCCCTCAACAAATTCAGAACATCCTAACGAAGTTGACAAACATCTTCGGTCCAGTTCGGATCAACTACAAAATTAAATAAATAAATAGGCTTAGTTGCAGATTTGGTCCCTATATTTATACTGATTTACGGAATTGGTCTCCCTATTTTAAAAGTCGACAGTTTTGAGTCATCTCTTATATTTTTCAACTAAAAAAATGACGATTTAATATTTTAAATGATGTGACATACAATTCTATGATATAGAACCATCTAGATGCATTAATTATTCATATGTCATTAATTAAAAATATGAAAAAATTTCGTAATTGAAATTTAAAACATCTCACATCATTATTTTTTTAAAAATTAGATAGAGGAACCAAAACCGTCAACTTTTAAAATAAATGTATTAATTTCGTAAATCAATATAAATAGAGATTGAAACTACAATTAAGTCAAATAAATACAAAGACATTGTCATAGCCCATCATATGATATTCTTTGAAGGTTTTTATCATTAAATCCTAATTTTGATCGTGACAAATGTTAATTTTGAATTCATTTAATCAATATATAAATAAAAGCGTTATGGTATATTTTACTAATAAAATAAACACGAAATTTTACGAACATCGGTTAAAACTGACCAATATATGAGTATGGTTGTACTATTAAAATTTTTGTGCGGTTTAAAAGGTAATTATCATTTAAATGTAATGCTATTTTTGCCGTTCGTTAATTGTATGTTCGTCACAATCAGCGAATTATAATTAAAAACATAATAAAAAAAATCATAATTAAAACATAAACGCATATTTTAAAAATAAGCGTGATGCCAGAACGGGTTGGCATAATGTATAATTCTATTTCATCAAATCTTAATTTTGATTTGACTATAGCAAATTTTAAATTTGCATTCAAATCTAGATCTAAAATATCATAGATTTAAAATATCATAAGGCATTTCGATCTTGATTATAAATAAAAACATTTAACTTTTGACTTATGATATAGTCATAGGAAATACTAACATGGACTATATTCCCTTAAAAATTGTATAAAACTCTAACGATTACAAATCAAATTGATTATGAATTAAAATATTTTTTATTTATATTTTGAAATCAACAAAAAAAAGTAAAAGATGTGTTAATAATTAATATAAATATTGTAGAAGTCAATGAAAAATTATCTAATTAAAATCTTAATTCTAACAATCAAATTATTATTTTTTAATATATAGTTAACAATCAAGAATAATGCAAGATCTAGAGTTTTTAATTTTATCTATATTCAGAAGAAAAAAAAATTATTGATTTTCACTCATATCAAGTATTAGTGGTATTTGATATGATAAATTCGACCACGCATTAGACAAATTATTTTATAAACTAAAAGAATATTGAATTTGGTAATAACTACTACTCTAAAAAACAAAGAAGAAGATAGAATTGAGATATTATTTTAAAGTAGAGAACCTCTAATATCTATTAAGTTAATTAACCAATTCTTTATATATCTCAGTGTTTAACTCAATTCAGAAACCTATTAGTTTAGAGATCCAACTCCTTTAAAGCATTTCACTTTCGAATATAAATTGAATAATATTATTTTTAAGAGTAATATTCATTATCGAGTAATAAACCAAATACAGATATTACATAATGCATGTTATTGAGAAAACTCTAATGATCCCTTAAGTTGTGGGTTCCATCTCTACATCTGCCATTGGAAATACACTACTTTTTATCCCTCAATTATTTTTTATTAACCCTTTCTATAAGTGTATGGTCAATTTCATCTTACTCTTGTCAGATTTCGTTCTGAGTAGTTGTCCGTGTCGGTACTAAAAAATGAACACCATTGTTAAAGCTAAGTGTTATGATAACAATGTTATAAATACAAGTACACTGCAGTTATAAAATCTCAAATGGAAGATCAAAACAACAAATTCCCAAAGAATAATCTCCCAAAAGTATTTCTTCTTGGTTCTCCAAAATTCACATCAATCCTCCAACCACATCATTCTCACAACTTCCATATCCTAAATCCTTCATCATCTACCCATCTTCAACAATTCTTATCCACCAATCCTCACCACGCCTCCGACATCGCCGCCATTGTCTGTACAGGTCTCTACCCCGTCAAAGCCGATGTCCTCCGACTCCTCCCTTCCCTCCGTCTCGTCATCACCCCCAGCGCCGGAACCAATCACATTGACCTCTCCGAGTGCCGCTGTCGGGGAATTCAGGTCGCCGGTGCCGGGAACCTCTTCTCCGAAGATGTTGCTGACATGGCTGTGGCTTTGTTGATCGACGTCAGCAGGAAAATTTCCGCGGCAGATCGCTGCTTGAAAAGACAGAGTCTTTCTGCCTCATGGAATTTTCCACTTGGCTCTAAGGTATGCAATTATGAGATAAATATTTTGTATAAAAATGTTTGGTTTGGTCATAAGGTATACATATAATAAATCTTTTTTTTTATTTAAAAAAAATAGGTAATAATTTAGGTAAAATAAGATAGGTAATCTTTTTCAATTTTTTTTAGTTGTATAAAGTTGTTAAATTGAATTGAATCTTACAAATAAATAAATTTGATGAAGAGAAAGTTGTAAGAAAGAAATTAAAATGCAAGAAATTAAATATAATTATTTATTATTTTTAAAAGATTTTTAAGATTGAAATTGTTTAACTAATGAGTCAAGATTGATTGTTCTTTTATTAAGATTGAATCTCTTTTAAAGATGAATATCTTGTGGTAATTGTATATAGATTGAACCTCTTAAAATTTATGATAATTCATGAATTTCTTGAAAGACTAAGTACTCTCGTGATTTAAGTATCAAATTTAATTCTTATGATTTCAATTATTAAATTCATTTTAAAAGTCTACCCTAAATACTTATAATTATGCAAATATGGAATCCAACAAATTCACATGACATAAGTTTTATAGTTTATGTTACAAATTCTAATAAATAGTAACTAACTATTACGATCTCAAGAAACTAACAATTAACTTCAAGTTTGACTTAACAAAAACAACATACAAGTTAGAAGGAAACTCCAATATTATCATCAACCATTAAAATATTCAGTCCATTAAAGAGTTGATAATCAATGATATAAAAATCCACGTTTTTCAAGAAATAAATTATAATTAAAATGACAGACAAAACATATATAGTATTTTTTCTATTATATATAGATGCATTATTTTCGTGGTGTTTTCCAAGAAGGATCTCACTCCACTTTCCAACACAATCAATGGCACACAGAAATGAAACGAGTCAAAACACCACCATTGAAAAATCCCAAAAGAATAATCTCCCAAAACTATTCATCCACGGTCCTCTCAAACTCTTTTCCATCCTTCAACCACATCCTTCTCACAACTTCCACATCTTAAACCCTTCCTCTTCTCTCCCTCTCCAACAATTCATATCCACCAATCCTCATCACGCCTCCGACATCGCCGCCATTGTCTGCACCGGTCTCTACCCCCTCAATGGAGACATTCTCCGACTTCTCCCCTCTCTCCGTGTAATCTTCACCTCCAGCGCCGGAACTGACCACATTGATCTCTCCGAGTGCCGCCGCCGGGGAATTCAGGTCGCCGGTGTTGGAGACCTTTTCTCCGATGATGTTGCTGATATGGCAGTTGCGTTGTTGATTGACGTCTTTAGGAAAATTACCGCGGCGGATCGTTGCTTGAGAAGGCAGCTTCAGTCTGCCTCTTGGGATTTTCCACTTGGTTTTAAGGTCTGCAATTTTTATTTTTTAATTTATTTTATGAAGAAAATATATTTCATGAAGTTTTTGTTTCATATGATAATTATAGATGCATATTAGCTGCAATAGAATTTTGTCCTTAGTGTTTGAAGATATTTCTTGGAAGAATATTTATTGATTTATGCAGTTGAAATAATATTCGGTGTTATTTTTGTATGATTAACCTTTTTGAAAGTAAAAGTTAGTTTTCCTTTTTCTAGTTTATATATATAATTGTAGATCCAATTCGTCTAAAGTGCAAGTCAAATAAATAGCTTGTGATTGATCACAAATCGTAGTCCCAAAAAAAGAAAGTTGGCCCTGAATCATTGACAATTACACGGCTTCAACTTTTGGGTCAAACATATTTTAATTTCTAATTAATTCCTAAAAATTGTGTTTCTTTTTTGTTTCTAATCAAGAGCTAGAAATGAGCAAATCAGTTTAGATTCCAAAATGAATAATATCAATCATTATTTGATGACTAAATTAATGGTTGATACTTAATATTATATCAGCATGTATAACTATAATGGAGGCATTAAATTATTTACTTTTTGAAAGATTTTTTTATATCAAATATTTTTGAAAAAAAGAGAATGTTTAATCATTATTTTTTAATGTACAACACTACTACTAGTATGAAATACAAAAATGTTTGATGCACAATCACTTTTTCGTACATTTGCGACTTTGGTTAATCGCATACAAAAATATGGTTATTTTAGTTGAATGGATGATTAATTTATATCACATGAAAATTGTGGTTAATAATGTAGTTGAATTAACCAAATTTTTGTCATGATTTAAATTAACCATTTACACAACTGAATTCATCATATTTTTGCACACGATTAACCATGTGTCAAACGAGTGTACAAGAAATGGCTGTCCATGTATTATTACTATATGAAATATTAGTATATGTGAATTTGACTTTCATTTAAAAAGTTTTGATGTAAACATGTCAATGGTGTTTCAGTTGACAGGAAAAAAGGTTGGAATTGTTGGTTTGGGAAGAATTGGTTTAGAAGTTGCACAGAGGCTTGAGGCCTTCAATTGCATTATATCATACAACTCTAGGAACAAAAAACCATTGGTTTCATACCCTTTCTATTCCACTGTCTTAGACCTTGCCACTAACACCAATATACTTATTCTCTGCTGTGAACTAAACAACCAAACAAGGCACATTATTAACAGAGAAGTCATGTTGGCACTAGGAAAAGGAGGAGTTATAGTGAATGTTGGAAGAGGTGCTCTCATTGATGAAAAGGAATTGTTGAGGTGTTTGATTGAAGGTGAAATTGGTGGTGCTGGTTTGGATGTGTTTGAGAATGAACCTAATGTTCCTAAAGAGTTCTTTGCATTGGATAATGTTGTTCTGTCACCACATGCAGCTGTTTTAACTTCAGAGTCTTTTAGTGGTATCAGACAACTTGTGGAACAAAATTTGATAGCTTTCTTTTCAAATAAGCCTCTGATTACTCCAGTTATATAGTTGATTGAATTGTTCATACACATGTTTTTGCTGACCCCTCTTTTTGAATCCTTTTAAGGGGGTGGTGTGAATGATTTTGAGAGAGGCTATTAAGAATAGTTTAGAGTTTACTATCAAATTTTCATATGGTTTATTGATCAATAAGCTATATAAATAAAATCATTGTATCTCATTTTCTATATCTTTCAATATGATTCATTATGTGTGCTGTACTGCAAATGATTGTTAATGGTTGAGGTATTAACATCGCTGAGATCTTTCATTATTGTGATGCCTTAACATGCCCCTCAGTTTTTCTTAAATGATTCTTATTCACAGTTTTATCTTACCTCAAACAAATTAGTTTAAGAAGAAAATTGATAGGTTATGTACAATAAGTGGTAGGTAATATGCAATTTAGCTGGTATGTGTTTTCTTTATCTTGCTTTGAGGAAATGTTGTAGTTGAATGGAAAGTGTGATGGTGTTTTGTGCTGATTGAAATTGTAGATTATAAGCACCACTTTCCTAAATAGGTGCTTTGAATACGATGTGAGTGACAAATTTATTCAAATTGACAAACAAGTGAATTTGACGTAATGCAGTAATGTAAGATTAATAATAATTAACCATCATCAAAGTTCTTCTCCTTTCATTAGTCATTTTCACAAAGTGCATAGTGAAGTCATCCATCAAGCACACTTCCAAGTTTCCAACGAGCTTATGTTTATATTTTTATCCAATGATTGTCATCGGTTTCTTATGTTAACAAATTTTATGATTTTTATCTTGAATGGAAATAACTTCATTTATAAAAATATCAAAAAATCGAAGTTATCGTGTTCGGACAAATGAGAAAAGCACTCTAAACTTGCTCAGCCTCGAGAGTGAATATATTATTGATCGACCGAAGCATGATAATGGAGTGAATTTCATAAAAATATGAAAGAGATTATCTAAAATAAGGTAAAAAAAAGGTCAGATCATATTATTTCTTATATTTTTATCCAATGATTGTCATCGGTTTCTTATGTTAACAAATTTTATGATTTTTATCTTGAATGGAAATAACTTCATTTATAAAAATATCAAAAAATCGAAGTTATCGTGTTCGGACAAATGAGAAAAGCACTCTAAACTTGCTCAGCCTCGAGAGTGAATATATTATTGATCGACCGAAGCATGATAATGGAGTGAATTTCATAAAAATATGAAAGAGATTATCTAAAATAAGGTAAAAAAAAGGTCAGATCATATTATTGCAGAAAATAACACACATGAAAGGTTGGATTGATAGACCAACACATCCATAAAATAGTGGTTATGGTAGGTCGTGGATGGATTAATCAAAAAGGTGTACAACTAAAAAATTGTGTATTTTTTTTTACACAATTTTAAAGTTGTATATCTTTATATCTTTATCACTTGCTTTATAATATATTTGATGCACTATAAATATTTGATGTGTCTATTTGTATATAGATATTCTTAAAGTATATATTTATAAATGAATTAATTTAATTCTTTTTTATAGAACTATCTAATTTTAATCTCTTATTTATATAAAAAAAAAAACAAATTAGTGGTATTAATAATAAAGAATACATTTAAAAAAGACTAATAAGTTTGTTTTCTATTAAAAAATATGATTTATATTTAAGCACAAAAGTTCATAAAAATATAATTTAAGCATTTTTTTTTTCAAAGAAGTTTATATTTTATATTGAAGGGTAGAGATAAGAGACAATTTCATATATGTAAATATGTAATGTACCAATGGATTATTTAAGACCACACCCTTATTTTACAAAATTAACTTATTTTTTGACTATTTAAAAAATAAAATTAGAGTGTGATCCGGTACAACATACAGAGTGAATTCTCGTCTACATAAATTTAAAACTAAAATTTAATTTTGATTTACATTTTAAAATAGATAAATTTATTTCATTCAACATTTTTGTAATCATATCTAGTTATGGCACAATATTATATGTTGGCCACACTTATTTTGACAACGGCTAAAAAATTGTAGCTAAGGACAAGAATAAATAACATTTTTTCAAATATTGTTTATAACATACATATAAAATATATTGTCTTAGTTGTTAAAATAAAACCGTTGTATATTAATTTTTAAGGTACATGTTAAAAAGTGAGGCTAATTTTGACAACACTTTTAAATCATTCTTCGAGAAGATTTTAAGACAACATATTATAAATGTGGCCTTAGATATATATAAATGTTGTTTGTAACATGTTTAAACCACAGTACATAACTATAAGATAAAATAGAAAAAAGTGTTGGCTAATCCAAAACCCTTAATTATTTTCTTGAACTAAATTTTCCAAATTTAATTTCCCCAAATTAGATGATTTCCTCACACCAGCCTGAACTAAAACCCTTATTGCCTAAACCCAAAGCCTTCTCGATTGCATATGTACCTCTCGCTTGAACCAAAACCCTTCTCCTGTATTGCCGCCATCTTGTCTTCATCTTGTCTTCTTCTTCTGTGCCCTTTGCCTGAACCAAAATCCTTCTCGCCTTCGTCTTGCATGACGCCTCTCGTAGCCTTGTACTCCGACAACTCTCGCATATGTCTTGTCCTAACGCCTATCACCTCCATCGCAACGCTCAACCTCACCAATAAGCTTGTGTATGCCTTAACCCTCACTAAAAAGTCCCACACACGTAAGAATATACACCATCCATCATCTTTTTTTTGCTTCGATATGTGTTTTGATGTGTTTCAATTTCATGTTCTACAATATTGTATTATGTGCAGTGTGTGTGTTGTATTGTATTTTCAGTTTAAAGTTAGTAGAACTCCAAATTTCAATTGTGGATCTTGTGTGATATAACATAAACAATATTAAATACAATTTAAAATTAATAGAACTTCAAATTCCAATTGTGGATCTTGTGTGGTATAACATAAGCAATATTATTATTAATTTATATGTTAAATGCATTGTAGATAGAACTTAAATCCTCTTAAATATTAGTATTCATTTTAATTTATTAATATCACATATTTTAAATTAAGGAATCAGTGTTAACCTAGAAAATAAATTGAAAGTAAGATAAATATTTTGGAAATTCATTCAAAATGAAAAGGCCAAATTTGTAAACTTATCACTAAAAATGACTTGTTAGAAAATATGATAATCCACACATTAACATATTCCAAACGGGAGCAAAATGGTAGGAAAAACTAGGTAATTCAAATAAACAAAATAGTAAGAAAGATAATTTAATAATAAAAAACAGACAAATTGACTCATTCAACAATCTCCCCCTTAAATTGCATGATCCTTGCAGTAGTATATGTATATGCAACATTTATGAAATATTCACAAAATTAATTCATAAAACTGTGGCCTCATTGAGTGTTTTTAGCAACGGTTTTTTTAAAATTTATAGACAAAAGTAAAAAACTGTTGCTTTAAAGAATATGTCAAAACCACTTACACCGTACTTTATAAACCGTTGTCTAATATTTAATCTATAATTTTTTAGTTTACGCCACAATTTTTTTTTTATTATTGCAACAACTAAAAAATGATGTAGTGTTAATGGTTGGATATAAATCAACAACGAATAGCCTTGTTACCAATCATATATAGTGCTACCACAACGTTTGAAGGTGTGGCTAGTGATCACTTTGAAAACTTTTTCTTTGGATATGTTTTTATCTCTTGGTGCTTACTCCATTACAAGATAGAGTTATGAGCTATTTTAAAGAGAACATGGAGCTGACTTTTAAAGGGGATTTCAGATCGAGTGACATTGAATCTCTAATTATTGTAATTGTTATTTCTCTAATTATTGTTATTTTATATGTGATACTATAATTGATAATTCTAATTATTTTTTGAAAATAGATAAACAGAAAAAAAACCGAATATGGGAAACACAATATCAACACGGAAATTTTGAATTCGAAATGAAACAGAATATGAAAACTTAAATAAATATGAAATTAGCCTCAAAGCACCAACAAATTTAAAATCGGTTATTTTTTGGACTAATAAAATCGGACTTGATGGAATCTTAGTCTACATCAAACTTGATTTCTTTCTTAACAAATTGACACATAATTGACATGTGCACTATTCACAAAGTACCTAGTTAAATTTATTGTTGGATTTTTTTATTTAATTTTGTAGGTTCTTGACCGATGGATTCTGAAACAAATAACTGAATAAAAGTATGAATATATTCTATTTTACTAAGAGAAATAAACGGAGATAAATCATTTCCTCACCAAAGATTTAATTGAATTTTTTTATCCTTTTATTTTATCAAACTCTTACAAAAATAGTTTTACAATTTTAAAATTAAAGCTTTTAGTTCATAAATGATGACATTTGTAGCTTTGATCATAACCTATATTTTATTATCCTTAAACTGGTGATTTACTGTCCTAATACTAAATTTGAAGAGAAAATGTCAATTTCATAATAAAAAATAACCTTCTTTTAGGTTAAAACTCAAAATTTTTAAATAAAAAAATATAGATTATAATCAAAAGCATAACAAATATAATAATTGAGAGAATAAAAAAATTTAATTTTAAAATTGAAAAACTATTTTTGTGAGTATAATACAATAGAAAGACAATAATTGTATTTTTATAACAGTACGTTAATGTTAATGTTAATTTTTCTTTTCTTTTTTTGTTATAGGTGAGGTTCGATTAATACGAATTAATATATTTGGGCCAACGAATTAATATTTTTGATTTGTTTTCTTTAAAAATTTAATATTAAATATATTTTTAATCAATTAATTTATATGTCTGTATTCAATACTGAATTGTTGTGTGCAGTGATCAACACATGTGTACAATTTTTAAAACCTAAGAGATCTCTTTTTATTTAATATAGAAATATAAATAGATTAATAAATGAAGTTATTCGACTGCATTTAATATGAAATTGTTGTGTTGCAAAATAAATTAGGAGGTGACATGTGTAAAATTTTAAAAATGGAGGAAGAGTCCTTTTTATATATAGCATAAGATTTATTCGATAATATGGTAGTGCTTTGAGTGCCCAAATTCATTTCCACCCTAAAAAGAGCTTAAAGTCTCTTATTCAATGGGCGAAGAAGAGCTTCCAAAAGTGCTTGTTCTTGGTCCACCAACGTGCTTCTCAACCCTCCAACCACTCTACTCTCACAAATTCAATTTCCTAAACCTAAAATCCTCAGGTCTTCCACTGCACCAATTCCTGATTTCCCACCGTCACCACCCTTCAACAATTCCCGCCATTTTCTGCAGCGCCGCTTACTCCATTACCGCCGATGTCCTCGGACTTTTCCCGTCGCTCCGCCTCGTCGTCACCTCCAGTGTCGGAATTGAACATATCGATCTTCACGAGTGTCGTCGTCGCGGAATTCAGGTCGCCGGTGCCGGAGGGGTTTTGTCGGAGGACGTGGCTGATGCGGCGGTGGCGTTGCTGATTGCCGTAATGAGGAAAGTAACGGCGGCAGATCGATATGTGAGGACGCAGGACCGTTCTGACGCTTGGGATTTCTCCCTTGGCTACAAGGTTCATATTGCATTTTAATTATTTTTATTGTCATATAATTTATTTTATAGTGTCACATAAACTTTTAATCCTTATAAAATTTTATGTTTAACCATTTAAAAAAATTTATTATTAATTTTTCAAAAAAAATTTATTATATTTAGTCTCTAAAAAATTTTAATTTCTGCATTTAATTTAATTCATGTGCATCTTTTAACTCTATGAATTTATAATTTTTTTAATAAATAATTAAGTTTTTCTTGAAAATTTTAATTTTTTCTCTCTATCGATTAAATAATATAAAATTTACACACAGCTGTGATGCTGTGATGTTGTGAGTTCCAATATTTGTAAAAAGATATTAAAAATTGTGTACGATGCTTTAACTAGAAAGTAGGATGAGAAGGATCTTTTTATAGAACTTACAATAAAATTTTGAAACTTTATAAGGATTCAAAATTATTAACCATTTTATTTTATTTAAAATATCTATTTCTTATTCATTTTATTGCACTGTATCATTTTGTGTATCCATAGAAATAAAGATATTGTTAACAAACAGGGGTAGAAATATGTCAAATGGTGCCATGGAGGTATGTGACCTAGTCTACAACAAACTCAAACTATGCTAGACTTTTTTTAAAATAAATAAAATGATTTAGATCTAAATAAAAGTATATCACATGCCACATACTTAGTATGTATAAGTTTGATGGATATACTTTTATATTTTGGTTGTGGTAGATGGAGGAGAGGGTAGGAAAAAAAAAATTATTTTTAAGATTTAGTGTTTGATTCAATTTTTGAGTGGGGAAGATATAGGGAGAGAGGCAAAATCTCTGCAAAACTTATTTTGAATGGATTCTTTATTCTCCAATTGAGTTTTAAATATTACTAATGGAAATCAGAATTATTGATAGTCAATTAAAGGGATCCATATTATTGGGCACAAAACAAGAATTTCTATTTT
>JBBPBR010000007.1:41713859-41733088 GCA_037974775.1 Cicer pinnatifidum
TTTTAATTTTGGTTATGGTATAATAACTCCTTTATGAACAAATTTTTTGATCAAGCACTAAGTACAATTGACTATATCATATTATGTTTTGAATATGAAATGTTTTCATTACCTATTAACTATATCATTATATCATTATTGTTGTACAAATATCAAATTTCTCTATAGCACTCTATTCTTGATAGTTTGCCTTTTAAAATATTATTGTTAATTTTAATTTAATTGATTCAATTATTTACAACTTTAATAGACTATGTTTAATAGTTATATTTTGTCTAATTTGTTTAATTTTACGATTTGGTGATAGTATTAAGAATGTTGAATTTTTCAAAACTTGAGTTGAAGTCTCTTGCCATTTTGGGAAATAATTACTTGTGTTGGAGTCTTTATACTGAAAGTTATTTAGATGTAGAGAGTAATGGAGATACTATCAAAGAATGAAATAAAACAAATAATCAACAAAAGGCAAAAAGTCACATTCCTTCGTCACCATCTTAAAAATGAATATTTTACTTTAAAACATCCACTTGTCCTTTTGAACAATTTAAAATGAAGGTATAGGCACAAAAAAGCTATTGTTCTCCCAAAAGCTTGTTATGATTGAATGTATTTATATTTTCAAGATTTTAAAACTGTAATTGTATATAATTTCGTAGAATTGAGAATCACTTATCAACTAAAGTTGTGTGGAGAAAAGATAACTAATGACAAAATGTTAAAAAAATTATCTATTTTTCATGCATGTAATATGCTTTTGAGGGAGTAATATTGATTTCTCGTCTTCTTGTGATCGAACAAAATAATAAAATTTTAATGAAAAACTATGAGATTCGTCCTACTTATATTGCTTTACTCCCATAAGTGAGTTTAGTGAGACACGAGCATTATGGACAAACTCGTAGTTGTCATTGTGATTATAATCGGAGTGAAAATTTCAAAAACTCATTTTTCATTGGAGGTAGAAAAATATCGATAAGAATGCAAAGGGAAAAGGTGAACAAAGTAGCCAAAACAAAGAGGAAGGGATAAAGACTCATTTTGCCTATCAAAGATGGTGATTCCAATTATAGTGATATGGATCTACTCCTTTAAATGTTGATTTAGTTGCTTATCTGGAAGGAAAAATAGATCACTTTATTGGAGATTGAAGAGTCAAGAAATAAATTCTTTTTGCTTTTACAGATATAAATTTTATTATTATGAAAGTGAGAGTTATTTATTTCTTGATGTTTTCATCTCAAATTAGCTGATTAATTTTTTCTTTAGATTAACAAAGAAATCATCTACATTAAAATGAGTATGATTCATATCACTATAATCGAAATCACATTCATAAACAATGAATCTCAATTATTTGCTCTTTGTTTTTTATTGATTGTTGATAAAAGTCAATAAGATGCTTTATGACAAATACAAGACTAATTATTTTTGCCTCTACAGCAATAACACATATTTTCATTAATTTTGCTACTTTGTTCACCTTTTCTCTTTTCATTCTTGTAGAAAAAATTTCCACTTCTAGTGAAAATATGAGTCTTTAAAATTTCCACCGCAAAACAACCTGACCACTAGTTTGTCTATAGTGATTGTGTGTTATACATTCACTTCTCAGAACAGAGCAGTACCCATGAAAAAAATATCATGGTTTTTCATTAAAATTTTCTAATTTTGCTCGATGTAAGCAATTAAGTCCTAATATTGTTTAAATGTCTTTTCTCGATATTTTTTAACATATCTTCGTTAGTGATCTTTTCTCCACACAACTTTAATTAAGAAGTGACATTGAACACCACATAATTTTATGCAGTTACTGTTTTAAAATCTTGCAAATATAAATGTATTCGATCATAATGAGTTTTTGGGAGGATAATAGTTTTTTGGTGTCATATATTTCAAACTGTTCCAAGAGACTAGTGGATATTTTATTGTAATATTCATTTTTAAGATCTTCGTGTAGACGGTGATGAAGGAATACCATAGTTTTTGCCTTTTGTCGATTAAATATTTTATTTTCTTCTATTATAATATCTCCATTGCCTTTTGTATTTAAATAAATTTTAGCATCCATAACTCAAAACATATAATTTTTTTCCGAAATGTCAAAGAGACTCAAGCTCAAGTTTTAAAGTATTCAACATTCTTAATATTATTATCAAATTGTAAAATTAAATAAGTTAAATAAAATATAACTAATAAACATAGTCACTCAAAGCTATGAATAATGGAAACAATTTAATTAAAATCACAGTAATATTTTAAAAACTCAATCTAGATTGAGAAGATATTTCTATAGAGAGATTCCATATTTTATACTAATAATGATACAGTTCATACACAATAAAAACATCTTATAATTAAAATATAATGACTCTATTCATAAAGAGTTATTATATGTAAGCGAAATAAATAGAAATGTCTTGTGTTGTATGTCGATAACAAAATAATATGCATCCCTTTTATTGACTATCAATAATAATTTGTTACAAATATATTGGAGAGTAAATTATGATAGGTCATTCAAAAGTTTTTACTCGATCGACAGCCATTAACGGATTCACGTTATGGTGATTAAGGCAGCTGCCCCACTAACTTTTGTATTTCTATAGTTGTATGTATAATTTTTATTTTTCTCATTAAAAAAATAACTATTGTTTCCACTATATTTTTTTTAAAAAAAAAGCAATTACACAAAGGTCATGAGAACTTTTTTAAGAATGGTTTGGTCAGATACATAGAGGAAAAATATTTTTAACTGTACTTTCCTTAGTGTTGAAAGTTTAAAAATAGTTAATTTAGAGTGAAATATATTTTTAGTCTTTTTAAATATATCAACTTTTATTTTTAGTCTCTAAAATATTCCTCAAATTTTAGTCGTTCTAAATTTTTTGTTTTTAATTTTAGTCTCTACTTTTTTTACAAGAATTTACACGTCGAATGATTTATTTGACTTTTTCTAATGATATACCATTATTATAATTTTAAATAAACTACGAAAAATAACTTTAAATACACTACGGAAAATGTTAACAAGTATTTTAACAAGAGTTCTAAGGACACTCTTAAGACATCAAACATAGAAATATTATTTAAAAAGTAGTGTATTCAACACTTTAAAAATATGATTTCTTAATTAAGAGTATTTATACTTAATTGTAATTTTGTTTCTCTATTTTTGTTAATTCATCGTCATCTATTTTAAAATTCAACAGTTTTGGTTCATCTGTCATATTCTTTAACTAACTTTAAAGAATGATTTGATATATTTTAAATGATTTGATACATTATATTATGATATAGAATTATTATGATAAATTGAATGAAATAAAATGACCAAAAGTGCAATTAAACTTAAAAAATATAATATGTTTTAGATTTCACTATTTTAGTTGTCAGGAAAACGAGTTGGAATTGTTGGATTGGGAAACATTGGCATGGAAGTAGCAAAGCGACTGGAATCATTCGATTGCATCATCTCGTACCACTCTAGGCATAAAAAAACAACTATTTCATACCCTTTCTATTCCAATGTTGTTGATCTTGCAACTTCAAGCGACGCACTTGTCGTATGTTGTGCACTAAATAACCAAACACAACACATAATAAACAGAGATGTTCTTTTAGCATTAGGAAAACAAGGGTTTATTGTGAATGTTGGAAGAGGTGGTCTTATTGATGAGAAACAATTGGTCAAGTGTTTAATAGAAGGAGAAATTGGAGGTGCTGGTTTGGATGTTTTTGAGAATGAGCCTCATGTTAATGAAGAGTTCTTTAAATTGGATAATGTGGTTTTATCTCCACATTCAGCTTCTTTTACTGTTGAAACTACATTAAGTTTGAGTGAACTTGTGGCGGGGAATTTAGAAGCTTTTTTCTTAAATAATCCCTTAATTAGTCCAGTGAAGTTGGTTGAGTGATTCATTGTCTTATGGGATTATATTGTTTCTACTTAATGAATACATTCATATTTGATGCATTTTATGAATCTATAAGGTTCTACTCTGTTTTTCAATTACTTTATGTAATAAAATTTAGCAATTGTTATGGTTAGATTATTTTGCAGTTTTTTTAAAATTTACTTCCGGCCAAAATCCTTCTCTTTATAACATGTCACACAATAATCCCTGAAATAATGATTCTTAAGCCATGGATGACTATTATTTGTCTTTAGACGATGTTTTACATAAATCTTCTGATGGAGCTTAGTCTCTAAAATATTCAGCTCTTATGCCTCCTCTTGTTATTAAGGTGTAAATAGATAACCTAAACTTTTTTATTTTGACAAAAAAACCTACTTTTTTTAAATAAGTAAAATTGAAGGATAATTTTGTAAGTTTTATTTTATTTATTAATGTTTAAAGGTTTAGGTTGTTAATATATTCTTTATAATTTTTAAATATAGATTAATAACATATACATTTTTATTTGGACAAACAAATCCTTTTTACTATTTTAAATAAGTAAATATTAAAGAATAATTTTGTAAGTTTCATTTTACATGATAAGTATAGGAACTAAATTAAAAAATGTAAATTACATCTTTACTACTAATTTACGTAGTTTTTTAATACAACTTTATAAGCAGACGTCTCAACTATGTTAACATCTTATAATTATTGAGTTTTTGATGTACAATTCAATATTCTTTGAATAAAATAATATAAAATATTAAAAAAATACAAAATGTAACTTAATCAAACCTATCATTAAAAAGAGTTTGTGGTCTAATAAAATCAAGAATTAAATTTCACCAAGTAAAAATACTGGGAAAACCCCAAGAGAAGAAAAATATTATGAGCACAATGGTTTTCTTCCTAATAGACATGAGAAACCTTGAAAAAACTATTTGTCTGTAAACATAATACAAAAAATTATATGTATCACATTGAGACAACTTCAATGGAATTTTGGACACGTGTCACCTAATGATACGCCTAATGCCACATTACTTTAAATAAACATATTAAGTATATATAAATGAAAGATTTATTTATCTAATATTTTAAAATAATGAAGCCATTGTGTAGACACTATACCATTTCATGAATTAAACTCTAGATCTCCTATATATAATCTTTCTGTGTAGCTAACCAAATTACTGCACTACTTTGAGGGATATTAATTTTATAATTAATCTTAACCTAATATGTGCATTCCACCCATTATTTTAGACTTGTTTATTAACCCAACACCAACCATATGCACCATTTTTCCTTCTATATACCATGCCTACACAATTTTGATATGCACACGGATTCGATAAGAAATTTGGTTCGTTCTTCATGTTGGATTTTCCTTTTCTAGAGGTTCCAATCCTCAAGATAATATTAAATTTTGTTATTATTCCATTTTCTTTTCCTCCTTCATCTTAATTTAATAAAAAATTGCGTGTCTCAAGCTGGATCATTTGTTTTTTCCCTAGCACTTTTTTGCATCCTAATATATACAATTGCTAGAATAATACATTTTTTTACTGGCTAGAATAATGCATGCAACTAGACTAGTGATGAAGTTTTTCCCTTTCTAGTGACACGTTTATGCAACTCTCATAAATTCTCAAATCATGATGGTACAAAATTTCTATCAGAACGTTCTATTTTTTTCTTTTAATCATAAGTGACACAACTTTTCTTTACTAAGGGGGATGTTTATGCACACCACTTGTAAGATTTGAAACATTGGCACGTGTAATATATAATTGACATATTCTATAAACACGACATTGATAGAGATAGAAATTGGACGATTATGTAAAACAAAACAAAAAAAGAAATTGAACGATTTTTATTATAAAAAAAGAGTATATATTTCGTTTGTCCAAAATAACTTTTAATTTCTCGTTTCACAAAAATTAAATATAAAAAAATAAAAAAGAGAGAATATTGTCTTTATTAAAGAAAAAAACTTGAACACTTTTCATATTCTTTTTACCTTTTATGATTATAAATTTTTTTAACAAAATTACAAATTTAAAAAATTATAATTGATTATATTAAGAATCATATTAATTTTTTTTTAAAGAAATGCACCTAAATTTTCTTATTTATTATTATTAAAATTTTATATATATATATATATTTATAAAATTAAAAATAATAACTTCAACATATACTCATAATATTAATTAAATAATATAATTAAAAATATTAATTAAAATTATATTAAAAATTAAAGCGATAAATTTTTAGATTCTCATATTCTGTTTCTCGACTTCCCCAATGAAGTCTCTTGACCTTTCTACACACTCCATTTTCACCACCTTTATTAATTAACCTCTTCCTTTGTCTTAGTTTCCATTCAATTACAACACATTATTTTATGTTCTCTCTAATCTCACTCTTCATTGCTCCTACTTCCAAAATTCTTACATAAATTGCATTGCACAAAATATTCAACAACTACAATAGCCACTTTAACTTTTTCTCTTCAAACATGCAAGTACTTCATCCTTCAATGCTAATTGCACCCCCAAATACCAATGAAAATATCATGAATGAAAAAAAATCATTTCATGACACATCTTTTGTATCATGTCAATCTAAAATACCCTTAGAATTCATTTGGCCAGAACATGAAAAACCATGTTTAACACCACCAAAACTTCATGTTCCACCTATTGATTTAAAAGCCTTTCTCTCTAATGATCCACAAGAAATTTCAAATGCTTGTTCAAAAGTGAACGAGGCATGCAAAAAGCATGGTTTTTTTCTTGTTGTTAATCATGGAGTTGATAATCAACTCATAGCTCAAGCTCATAAGCTTATAGATGATTTCTTCTCCATGCAACTTTTAGAGAAACAAAGAGCTCAAAGAAAAATTGGAGAACATTGTGGTTATGCTAATAGTTTTATTGGAAGATTCTCTTCAAAACTTCCTTGGAAAGAAACACTTTCTTTTCGTTACTCTAATGATAAGTCTTGTAGAATTGTGGAAGAGTATTTTGTAAATGTCATGGGAGAAGATTTCAGGCAATTTGGGTAAGACATAAACACATTGGAGTTTTCTTTCATACTCAATTTATTTAGTGTCTATTTACTTCTCATGTTTTCACTTCAATTAATAAATATTCCATAATATGGATTCAATATTTTGTTAAACTATTTTCATTTATGATTTTTGAAAACGTGCATATCTAAAATTTTAAAAATAAAAAATATCGAAACATTATTATTTTCATTGTATTCAAAAGTATATTTTTTTCTAGTTTGTTTTTCATCTTCTCTATCATAACAATAATTGTTCACATATATTTTTCATCTCTTTATTAATAATTTAAAATAAACAAACAGTACTTTTAAAAATAGAACAAAAAATATTTTCAAAAAATAAATGGTCTTAATTTCCAAATATTAAAAAACAAAAAACAAATGTTATTTTATTTTATTTAATTATTATTATTTTCTATGTTTGAATTATTAGTATAAAATAAAATAGTGTAAAATGAAATGGAATTCCATAACATCCATGTAACATCCAATTCAAATATAACGGTTACTAATCATAACAAATGACAACCATTTTCAACATTTTCTTATTATAGAGAAAAAATAATATTTTTTCATTAATTTGTAGGAGTGTGTACCAAGACTATTGTGAAGCAATGAACAAACTCTCTCTTGAGATAATGGAACTTCTAGGGATGAGTCTAGGAGTTGGAAAGAACTATTTTAGAGAATTCTTTGAAGGAAATGACTCGGTAATGAGACTTAATTACTATCCACCATGTAAAAGTCCTGATTTAGCCTTAGGTACTGGCCCCCATTGTGACCCTACTTCCCTAACAATTCTCCATCAAGATCAAGTTGAAGGTCTCCAAGTTCTTGTGGATGAAATATGGCACTCAATTGTTCCTAAAGATGATGCCTTTGTGGTCAATATTGGTGATACATTCATGGTATGGTTCACATTATTACAAGGTTGTCAAATTGCACATACAAAATTCATAAATAATTGAAATGTTTATTATGTATATATTACTTAAAAAAAAATTAGTAACGAAAATTAGAGAGAAAATAAATCAATACAAATTCACTATTTCCTTGTCACAAAATTTAGTGAGAAAATTAGTGATGGGATTTAGGTTTTTGTTCTAAAATTTATGTTAATAGTTTAACTTATTCTAATATATATATAACATTTGGTATAAATTAATTACCAAGTGAACTAATTCATCATTAGTTATTATGCTTATGGAAACTTAAATATATAACATGTTGTGATTTATATTTTCAGGCTCTATCAAATGGGATATTCAAGAGTTGTTTGCATAGAGCAGTTGTAAATGACAAAATAGTGAGAAAATCACTTGCATTTTTTCTATGTCCAAGTGAAGACAAAGTGGTCACTCCTCCAAAAGAGCTAATAAACAAAGAGAATCCAAAGATATATCCAAACTTCACATGGCCATGTTTGCTTGAATTTACACAAAAACATTATAGGGCTGATCAAACAACCCTTGATGCTTTCTCAAGGTGGCTACATGATAAAAACAACTAAAATTAGAGGTGCCCCCACATTTGTCATATATTGCGAAAAAGAAAATATTATAAACTTGGATATTTTAACTTAAGGAAGATGACATCACATAAAGTGAAAAGAGGGTGTGCTTTTGATGAGAAGAAGGTAATAGAAAACACCAATGAATATGCCAACTTTGTAATTAGTGCTCTAGTCTTAAGTGTTGAAAGAATCCTAATTATGCAAATGGAGGAAATGGAAAAACCATATTCGTAGGAATAAAGAGTTCAATAATGCTTGTTGTGTAATGATCATGTTCTATTCTTGTCATTACTAAAGTATTTTATGGTGTCTTGAACATTATTGTAATTCTATATATAATTAACTCTATGCATGTAGAAATTAGAATAGAACCTTATAATAAAAAGTAGAATCACATTAATTTTATTTGGAATCTAGAATAACTTAATTTATTCAATTGAGAATTTATTCATCTAGCTTATCCAATCAGAAATAGGCAATTGATAGACAATGCTTGCATGGCAAGCAAGTTGCTAACGTAGCTATCACCTTCGCTTTGGACTTGATAATTATTTGGAATCTATTTGGGACTTTTTTTTTTTTTTCAAAAGTTATATTTAGTTTTAGTATTCTAAATTTTGAGGTGAGTTTTAGATTATTCTTTTCAGATAAACTACTCTTGTAACATCGTTTTACAATAAGTTCACACAATATAAATAATAAATTTGAAACAAGAAACAAAATCACTTTTGACACTACAGATTTGCAAATGTTTTGTAAACTTGTAGTATTAAAAATATCATGGTTTCTCTGACATGTGAGTCACTAATAATAATAATAATAATAATAATAATAATAATAATAATAATAATAATAATAATAATAATAATAATAATAATAATAATAATAATAATAATAATAATAATAATAATAATAATAATAATAATAATAATAATAATAATAATAATAATAATAATAATAATAATAATAATAATAATACTAATAAAACTCATCTATATGTACTTAAATAGGGTGATTTGATGCAGGTTAAACAATCTCTTTTAATATTTTATAGTTTAATTTTTTTTAATTAAATAGACTTTTAAAATAAATTTAATTTTGTCTATTTAAGAAAAAAGTTTGGTTTTGTGTAAGCTATAAGTGTAAAAACTCACTTCCTCTAAGTTAAGATAGTTTGGTTTTGCATAGACTTTTAAAACAAATTCAATTCTATATTTTGAACTCAAGAAATTAGTTTCAACAACTACCATATGATCATCGAAGGCGATGATTGAACGTACCAGTGTTATATATACTACATTTTCAATCATTTTTTTGCCACACTTATCTAGCTGACACAATTTTGGATACCTTTATTTCCACTTGGACACCTCTATTTCCACTTACTAATTATCCTAATCATTTTATATTATATACTTAATTAACTTTTAAAGTAAAAATATATGATCGATTCTTGTAAATACACATTTTGTTTTGGTTTAGCCTTTGTAAATATTTTTGTTTGATTTTTACCCTTATAAATATTTTTGTTTTATTTTATGCCGTTGTTCTTTTATTTTAGTTCTTGCACAATTAGTTTTTATTGAAATTAGTCATTACAATTTCTTATATCTCTAATAATAATTGAACAACTAAAATCAAATATTACATATATTACATGAACTTGTTCCAACAAAAATAAATTTTGTAGAAAATAAAACATAAGAGTAAGAATAAAAAACAAACAGAAAAATATTTACAAGATCATAAATAAATAAAAAATTATGAGAACTAAAAAATAAAATGCATAATTATAAATATCAATTATATATTTAAGCTTAAAATATTATTATTTCAATTCATATACTAATTTTTTGAATTATGTACATTGTGTTTTACTTCCAATAATATTTTCTTGATGACCGAACGAATAAAAAATATAGCGTTGTTTATTGTTTCAAATTGTTTCTTAGTGCAAAACAATGAAACATGAGTTAATTGTGTGATTACTATGTTATTTTCTTTGTACACGCAAGCCTAATTGAAGTCAGCAATTGCATAAATCATCTTTAATGATAGTTTGCTTTTTGTCCATTTGTGTGTTTTGCCTAATTGAGTGAAAAGGTAAAATATATTATGTAACAAAAATATATAGTTTTATTGCTTCACTTTTTTTTTTTATAGGTTTCCTAAGCTAGGTATAATTTTAATTAGGGTGGATCTAGACATGACAACAAAATTTATATTCGCGGATATTTATTTAAATTCATGTTTTTTACGGAAAAAAAAAATCTATTTTAACATTGTTTGAGTTCAAGATCGAGTTTTCCTTTATTTTAAAAGATGGGTGTGGAGCGGTTAATGGGACAATCATATCCACCGTGAACTCGTCGTGCTTGTATGCAAATTATATAATTACTCCTCTCAAATTAGAAATCTTCAAATTAAATCTTAAGTTAGAAGACCTCTTTGTATAAATCCTAATGAAATAGTGAAGATAGCAAAGATTTCCTGTTACTTTATATGCTAGAGTCGCAGACGGGATTGAGGTTTGAGGCAGGGGAGTATTTTTTTTTAGTTGATTATTAATTTTTATGTGTAGATTGGGTAGGACGTGTATGCTCGATCTCCATTGGGTATGGCATTGGGGTTCTATTTTTCATCCCCGTTAGGGATCAAAGAGGAGGAATGGGGAAGTATCAGGGAGTCGGGTTCAGGGACGACAAAAGTAAAAATTGTCTCTGTTCCCCTACCATGCCTAGCATCAAACATTAAATATGAATACATCTCTCAAATAAAAATTCAATTCCATTATAATATTATATAAAGGTCATTCTATTTCTTTGACCAAATGTATTATTCAAACCAATCAAAATTCTTTGTTTTGAATTAGATTTTGTTATATTGGGTTTCGTTTCAATTTTTGTGAGTCAAAAACTAGTCAAAGTAGATCGTCTAATGGTTGAATATATTGTGTGTTTACTATCATTTTATTCATCGTGTTTATAATGAATCACAAACTACATAAGCGGAGCAACATGTTTTACTTTGATACCAAATGTTAGTATTTCAAAATAATTCTAAAATTAAATTACATACACGAAGTTGGCAGAAACTAATGTAGTGGGTTGAAATATGTAAATCATGAAGGTGCAAACACGAGAAAGAGTGTTGAATTATATTTGACTAAGTTGATAAATTTTTCATCATTTGATTAAACTAGGTCAGACTTGATGATTTACTTAAAGTAGAATCAATAATAAACTAAGGAGTGCATGAATAAAGTGACACAAGTAATTTATTCTAATTCATCACTAACTTGACTATATTCAGTCCCTTCACTCAAAATGATTTAATCCACTAATTGAACAACTTGAATTACAAAGCATCTGACCCTTCAAGACAGTCTTCTCAAACAGCCTAACAACCTAAGACTTTTGAGGAACACACGCACCTTGGCTCTACCAGCCAAATCTTCTCCAAACAATCTCACAACCCTAGATTGTTGAAGTGACACTAAGACCACTATTGGATTTGAATACAAAGATTTTGAATTTGAATAGTTACTTCTGACAACCTGATTATAACAATAATTATCACACTATAAGAAAAACACTTTGAAAATATTTATCATTCGAACAAGTTTTTTCTTTTTGAACTCTAAGATGAATTTGGAATTTTGAGTTTGAGTTCTTATACTCTTTTCTATTTTTTCGATGATCTTCTTCTTCAACCTTGAGTATTTATTTATATATAAAATAAAGGCTTCAATTTGGTCCTTGTTTAATTCTGAATTGTATCTTCATTCCTAACATAGTCAACGATGATATTATTCAAAAATAATTTTGAACAAGATGTTTTTTAATGATACGTTCTTTAGTTAATTCTTTATTTTTGAGTCTAATATGAACACTTCTTCTAGATGGAATATGTTCGTAATTTTTTCATATTGAGTTTGTAAATTCTTCATATTGATTATGTTCGTATTTTGTTGTAGATAAACCTTGGTCAAATTTTTCTTGTAAATAATTCATATCTTCTTGTGATAAATCTTGACTATATCTTCTTTTCAGTTTGGTTTAGTATTTTCTTCAATCATAAATCAGAATCAAATCTTATTTTAGATTTTCTTCAAAAACATTTGACTATATCTTCTTTTCAACTAGATCAAAGATTTTCTTCAATCATAAATCTGAATTAAATCATTAATATAGATTTTCTTCAAAAACATGAATCTTCTTTCATACTCTATGAAGTCAAATATATTGTTCTCATAAACTACTTTTGTTAATATGAAAACTCTAAGTGTAAAACCAATTACTTGATTGCAATAGATCATGTTCTCTCTAATGGGTAGTTACCACAATATGCATTTATTGGGTAGTTACCACATATAAAAAATTGGAGAAATAAAACTAAGATTGAATCTTCGGTTGCTAGAATTGAGGGAATGAATAGAAGACCACTAAATGTCAGAATTTCACAAAATTCTAGAACAATATTACATAAACATAGACGAAGCAAAAAAAGAACTAGAGTGTGTACTATCAACTATTACTAATTTTATGTCCCCTTTTTGAACATGGTTTCTTATAAAGTGATGTTTGATTTCAATATGCTTAGATCTAGAATGTTGTATAGGATTTTTTGAAAGATTAATAACACTTGCATTATCACAGAGGATGAGAATTTTTGTGTACCTTAGAGAGTAATCCTGTAGTTGGTTCTTTATCCATAGTAATTGTGAGCAACATTGTGCAATTGATACGTACTCAGCCTCTATGGTTGATAGAGCAATGGTGCATTGTTTTTTTGCATGACCAATTTATGAGAAATTTACCAAGAAATTGGCAAGCTCCACTTATGCTCTTCCTTTCAACTTTGTCTCCAACATAGTTAGCATCACAATAAGCTATGAGGTCAAGATTTGAGCATTTTTTATACCAAATTCCAAGATTGATAGTGCCAACAAGATATCTAAAAATTCTCTTTACCGCAGTAAGATGAGATTCTTTAGGGGAGGATTGAAACCTTGCACAAACACCCATTGCAAAGACTATGTCAGGTCTACTAGTTGTTAAGTACAACAAGGATCCAATCATCCATCTGTACTCTTTTTCAGATATTGGAGTTCCTTCATCATCTTTGTGTAGCATGGAGGATGGGTGCATAAGAGTTCCTATACTCTTGGTTGAACTCATGTTATATTTTTTAAGTAGATCCTTGGTGTATTTTTCTTGAGAGATGAAGATGCCAGTTTCCAGTTGTTTAATTTGTAAGTCAAGAAAGAATTTCAACTCACCCATCATGCTCATCTCAAACTCACTTTGCATGAGATTGGAGAATTCTTCACACATCCTTTCATTTGTGGATCCAAATATTATGTCATCACCATATATTTGTATAATTAACATATCCTCTTTAAGAGTTTTCTTGAAGAGTGTGGTGTCGACTTGTCCTCTTACAAATCCATTTTCTTTTAGAAAAGAACTCAACCTCTCGTACCATGCTCGAGGAGCTTGCTTTAAACCATAAAGAGCTTTTGAGAGATTAAACACATGATTAGGTTTCTCTTCATCCACAAAACTAGGAGGCTGGTTAACATATACTTCCTCATTTAAGAAACCGTTCAAAAAGGCACTTTTGACATCTATTTTAAATAGTTTGATACCTTTATGAGTGACATATGCTAGGAGGATTCTAATTTCTTCAAGTCTTGCTACAGGTGTGAATGTTTCATCATACTCAATTCCTTCTTGTTGGTTATAAGCTTGTGCCACGAGTCTTGCTTTATTTCTAATGACTTTTCCATCCTCATTTAGTTTGTTTCTAAATATCTATTTAGTTCCAATGATGGATTTGTCCAGAGAATGGGGAACAAGATCCCATACTTTAATTCTTTCAAACTGAGACACATGATTTGTCACAAATTGCTTGATCAATCGTTTTGGGTTCAACTTGTTATATCATGGCCATGTTGCCTATGTTCTCTTTTAGAGATTATTTGGTCCTAACACCATCAACAGTATTCCCAATGATCAGATCAGGAGGATGATGGGTTATCATTTTCCATCCTCTTGGAGGTTACTAAGAGGTTGGATCAGAATCATCCTCATCATTTGGATTGTTTAATTTAGAGGATGAATATTCATCTTCTTCATATTTATCTATATTTTCTAAACACAAATCATCAAACTCATCAAAAATAACATGCATGGATTCCTCCACAGTTTGAGTCCTAAGATTATATATTCTATAACCTTTTGACGATGTGGAGTATCCCAAAAAAAATACATTTATTAGATTTTTTATCAAACTTTCCTAAATTTTCTTTATTATTTAGAATGTAGCAATAACATCCAAATATATGAAAATAGAAAATATTTGGTTTTCTGCCTTTTCGTAGCTCATATGGAGTTTTGTTTAAAAAATTTCTTAGGGATGCACGGTTTGAAACATAACATGTTGTGTTGATAGCTTCGGCCCAAAAGTATTTTTTAATATTGGCTTCATTTAAAATAGTTCTAACCATTTCTTGTAAAGTTCTATTTTTCCTTTCAAAAACTCCATTTTGTTGAGGAGTTCTTGGGCAAGAAAAACTGTGAGAAATTCCATTTTCTTTAAAAAGATTTTTAAAGGATTCATTTTCGAATTCACCTCCATGGTCACTTTTTACAGAGGCAATTTTTTTATCCTTTTTTATTTTGGATCTTTTTGCAAAAATGGTGAAATGCCTCAAAAGCTTCATCTTTATGTTTCAAAAATAAAACCCATGTAAAACGTGTGAAGTCATCAACAATTACAAATCTATATCTCTTTCCACTAAGACTTGGAGTTTTGATAGGACCAAAGAGGTCAATATGAAGAAGTTCAAGAGGATGACTTGTAGAAACAATATTTTTATAGTGAAAGCTACTTTTAACTTGTTTTCCTTTGACACAAACTTCACATACTTTGTCTTTCTCAAAATTAATTTTTGGAAGACCTTTAACTAATTCTAATTTTGATAATTTAAAAATAATGTTTAAGCTTGTATGAACAACTCATTTGTGCCACATCCATTTATCTTTTTAAATGGATACAAAATAAGATTTAGTAAGTAAATCATCCAGATATAGTTCATGTATATTCTTTTTCCTAATACCGGAGAAGAAAACTCTACCCGATGATGAATGTTTAACCTCGCATAGAGTAGGTTTAAAGATAACTTCAAAACTACTAACACATAATTGATTAATATTTAGCAGGTTATGTTTTAAATCATCCATATATTGAACATTTTCAATTTTGGCAGAATTATTTTTACTAATAATACATGTACCTTTTATTTGAGCTTTATCATTGTTTCCAAAAGTGACTGGTCCTCCATCCTTTATTTCCAAAGAAATAAAAGCAATGCTTATCCCCTATCATATGCCTTGAGCAGCCACTGTCCAAGAACTAGGGTTTTCTTTTATTGATTAGAGGATGTACCTGGTTAGAGTTTAGAAGTAACTTAGGTACCCATATAGAATTGGGTCCTTGTTGGTTAGTTTTTCCTCTTGTGGGGATTTTCCTTTATGATAACAAATAGAATCATTGTGCCCATGTTTACCACATAATGATCATCCCTTCTTTATGTTGTCAATTTTTTTCTTAGTGTGACAGTTTTTGAAAGTATATCCAAGTTTTTTGCAAAAGGTGCATTTTGCCATATCCTCTTATTTTTAGGGAGGAAAAAATTTTAATATAACTTTTTTTTTGTGAACTTTTAAATTCAATAACAGCCTTGTCAAATATACCAGATTGAGATCCCATTATCTTTTGGAATGTTTCAGTGGATTTAACAAAGTTGGTAATGTCATTCTTTAGTTCTTCAACTTCTATTTTCAATATTTCCTTTTCTGTATCCTCTTATGGAGGATGAATTTTGACATTCTTTTTGTTTAAAATTGTTTGGTGCTCAGACCATTTTTTATGAGATAACTGCAAATCTAGAATGATTTTTTCATACTTCTCATTCTTAGTTTGAAGTTCCTCATTAAGTTTCTTTATTTCATAAAGTTAATTTTTAAGAAAGCCACATTTATGAGATAAATTGTTTGAGTCATTCAAAAGATTGTCAAATTTTATTTCTAATTTTTCACAAGTAGGACATAGTTATGTGATAGTTACCTTTTCAATTTCTGATTTTTCCATGAGACAGATGTTAGCCTATTCTTCCTTTTCTTGCTCAGAGGATGACTTGTCATTGTGATCCCAAGTAATAATCATAGATTTATTTTTGTAGGAAAATCTTCTTGAGTTCCTTTTGTTTAGAGGACACTCGATTTTGTAGTGTCCCATTTTGTTGCATCCAAAACAAGTTATCTAACTTTTGTCAGTTTTTTCTTTTTGAGGAAATCTTTTATCTTGTCCTCTTCGATTTTTCATCCACTAAATTCTTTTGGAAATCAGAGCAAGTTCATCCTCTTCCTCAGATAGAGGATACTTTGAGCTTTCCTTTTTTATGACATCTTCAGTCCTCTTGGAGGATGAACTTTCTATTTGGCAGGATTTTAGAGCAATCATTTTTCCTTTTTTGCTTGGTTTGTCTGCCAGCAACAATGGTTCGTGAGCTCTTAGAGTTCCAACCAATTCTTCTAATTCCATGTTAGCCAAGTCTATTGCTTCTGTGATGGGAGTCACCATTGGTCTCCATTCTTTTGATAAACTCCTTGAACAGAGTATACCTTGAACATAGTATACCTTTCCAATAGACCTTAAGTTATTTAGTATGATTGTTAACCTTGAGAACATTTCATCAATTGTTTCTTCTTCCTTCATTTTGAATAGTTCTAAATCTCTTACTCCTATGTCAATCCTTACTTCTTTTACATGACTTAATCCTTCATGATGGATCTTCAAAGTGTCCCATAGTTCTTTAGCGTTTTTGCATTCTTCAACTCTATCATATTCTTCCCTACTCAAAGAACACATTAGAAATAAATTATTTTTAGAGTTTAGGAGTACCTTAGCGTTTTTATCAGTCGTCCATTATCTTGAGGTTTCTCGTCGGAGGTTGCATTTGTGTTGTTGGTTCTGATGACGTGATCCCCGTTTTCAACCACATACCACGTGTTGTTATCTTGTGATATGAGAAACAATTTCAACTTACCTTTCTAATGGTAGTAATATGTGCCATCAAAATAGGGAGGTCTACTGGATGATCCTCCTTCAGGAATATACTTATCTTTTGACATTTTTTTTCTTTTGATCTTTTTCTCCTACACGGTTAGATGTAACTTGCTATAGAACCTTGCTCTGATGCTTTGATGCCAATTGTTGTAGCTAAAATATCACTAGAAAGGGGTTGAATAGGGATATTGCTGTTTAAAAAATTTCTCACGTGTTTTGAATCACTATCCTCTTTAAGAGGATGAGAATTCGAGGATAGAAATTTAAGCCTTTAAATTTGAGCTAAATGAATGAAAGAGAAAGTATAGAGAATGACACACACAACTTTTATACTGGTTCACCCAATAAAGGCTACGTCCTATCCTCACACACTTGTGAGTTTTTACTAATGATCAAATTGATTAACCTCTTACAGAGGTTGATTACACTTTGTGTATTCTTTAACCTCACCAAGCTTACAACCTTGTTTCTTACAAGTTCCAACTATTTCCATGTATATGTCACATGGAAATTACAAAGTAATATGAATATGATGTTTCTCTTTACTTAACACTTTCTAAAAAGATATTTCAAATATCTAGTGTAAGACTATAGAAAGTATAAAGAGAATATAGAAATTGCACTTGATAGCTTTAAGAATCTTGCTCTTTTTATGCAATGTTGTTATGTGTTTGACGATGAAGATCTCTCTACCTTTTATAGAGATCTTCTTATGTTCTTTCCATGTGTCAAACACTTTATGACCGTTAGGAACTTTAATCAAAAAGTCCAAGGTCATTTATCATAATTACAGAATTGTCATCCAGCTCAGTCCATCCTCGAACAGTAGGTTCAAACCTCCTAGGAACTTGGACGTGAGATGTCCTTTTCTTTTTCCATTCTTCAAGACATGTAAGACTATAACTTTGTCTTGTTAGCTATTGCCTTCTTGTAAGTTGATGTTGGATCGTTTTCAACATATGAGAGTGATGTGTTGGGTCGCTTTCAACATTTGAGGATGATGTGGACTATAGATTCATCCTCTAACCTCGTACAGTCTGTCCTCGTACTTGTTAAGTTGGGCTATGACCTATTTGTTTAAATTGCTTTATTTATTCATTCTTTGATACTGAGTTATCTTCTCTTTATGAATAAAAAACATTGTTTCAGTGAGGATGAATATTTTGTAACTTTGAAGGTTCATCCTCTTAATGGTTCATCCTCTTGTATATATATCCTCTAGTTAGATTCTATCTTTTTTATGATGAGTAACCTGTTTTCTAATATGAATTCACTCAAAAGCACATATTAGTCATTAACCACAATTATAATCTTTTAAATAATTTTGTTATCATTAAAACCATTTGAGAGAGATTTTGTCTCAACATTGAATTGTGTCAATATGGTTATGTAATAAAAAATAAACATAAACTCATTAAAATAATGTTTTTTAATAGTATGGATAAATATTAAAATTAAATCTAGTAACATGAGAGAAGTGTTATTACCAAAAAAGAAAAATGAGAGAAAGGATATGATAATACATCATACAAACATAAAAGGTAAACACTGAAATATAAAAAAAAATGTAAGTACATATATTTCCTAAAGTATTATAT
>JBBPBR010000007.1:41736014-41756382 GCA_037974775.1 Cicer pinnatifidum
ATATATTATTTCTTATATCCATATTTATATTCATGGAGATAGAAATGTGTAATTATTTATCGTAATTTAAAATAATGAGAGTTATTTATAATTCTAAAAGAGTATTTTATTGGACAATTCAATTATTACTCAAAAAATTCAAATTTTGATTTTTAAGAAATGAGATCAATCCAGAAGTACCTTATTATATTTTTTATTAAAATAGATTTATCTTTTTTATTTCATTATTTCTACAATAGACAAAATGAAATTGGTCTAATTCATAATAGTCCCATAAATTCAAAACTTATATATCTTAAGGATATATCAAGACATAAATAATTGACGTCTGATAATTTGGATATGTTGTTAACCTAACTTGTATGGTTGTTGGAAACTAGTTATTTAAGATATATGACTTTTTAATTATTATGTCCCAAAGAAGGTAGTGTCTAGGTCAAGGCTGTGGGTCACTTGTTTTTTAACCTGCATCACGCATGGGCCATGGGCCTAAAATATTTGGCTCGTTTATTTGTAAGCCTTTTTAGCCCAACCTTATAACATGAAGATATTTTACATGCGGGCTTGTGTGGCAATCAGTTGACTTCTTCCATATTTTTTTATAGACATATTTAATTGTTGTTTAGCCATTCAAGGAATCATTTTCGAGCTCATTTTGGAGTATAAAAAGTTTGATCATTATGTAAAGATATGTATATAATTTTTGTAGTTATATTTTAAAATTCTATATCTTAACACCCCGGCCCTCCAGCGTTACCGGCGATGTTACCTCACGAGCTTCTCACCCCCCTTTCTCTCATGGAAAGGATTCGAGTCTGGTACCTAGGGGATAAGTACCGCCTCCACACAATCCCACTACCAACTAGGAGATAGGTATCGGGCTCGAATTCCACGGAAGACAAAAGCTCGTGAGGTAACATCACCGGTAACGCTGTGAGGCCGGGGTGTTACAGAAATATTTTAAATCTTTTTCTATCTTTTATATTTCTGTAGTCTATATTGCACTAAATTATCTTGTCATGCAAGGACAAATTCACTTATATCAAATGGAGGGCAGATGCTCCAACTTTTTTTACTAATATTGAATCATATTTTTGCACTCACTAAAAATCTAAGCCTACCTAGACTGCACTAGACTTTATAAAATCTAAGTCTAACCTATTTTAAAATATTGGGTCTGATCTATTACTTGTCATAAGTCAATTGTTAAGGTATATTCTGACCATTTTCAAAACATGACAACATCTTAAAGTCTGCTTTAAAGCTCACTTTAGTATGTTTTTAGCCATCGTGGGCAGTGGGTTACATGGGGTCGGTAAATGGGAGTTGCTCTCAATTAATTTTAATGAACTTTCCAGAGTGGCCTACAAAATTAGCTTATGCAATACAAATAATCTTTCAACATGTACAACTAATAGCTTATGAAATTTAAGCGCTTATTACATAAACTCTCCTATTACAAGTTATTATTTAATTAATCTATTTATTCAAACACACGTTAATTAAATAGGCACAGACAAGAGTGACGCTACTAACATTATACTAAATTAACAGGCAAAACCCTGCACAAGCAAGCTTCCCATATGAGGTAAAAGGAAAAAAAAATAGAAAATAGCAAAAAACAATTATTCCTGGAAAGTCCTTGATTTGACAGATAAGAATTGGATGCAAATAACAGATAAGCTCACAAAACGGAATAAGTTATTGATTTTCAAAGAATATAGAAATATGATATTCAATTTCAAGTCCTGTCTGAGTATCACAATCACAATATTGTACAATGAGGAGTTATTATGGTAAACAAGGTAACTACTTCTGTACCATGTTTCAAATGGGTGAGAATGGTGTCAACGAATAGAATGAATAGAAAGCGAAAATGGAATGTGGAAAGGGAAGATGTTGGAGGTAAACATAGGACAAGCATTGCCCTGTCCCTTCTAGATTGTTAATACAATGATCATCATTCTAGCAAGACACTGTAGCTGAAACAGCCATGCTAGAAAGATGTAAGAAAATGGGGGAGGCTGAAGAAGAGAGAGAGAGAGAACTATTCTCTGTACCAATTATGAGGAATTTATACCTATTCAAGTAACTTACAGTTTCGAAGATAAGGATTATTGTATTGGACATATTTAGTCCAGTAAGGCCGATACTTTGTCATGGCAATCTCTAGCCATGGCTTCATATTACCATTGTAGTGTACAACTGCTGCGTTCTCTATCAGTGATCGATCTACGGTTGGACTATAACCCAAACCAAGGACATGCCATGATTTATTTAGTGGATGTGTCATCCCATAGAATGTCATTAGCCCTGGAGGTAGTGTCCCCAGCTTCCACAGCACCCTGTCTTCATTCTAGAATCAGATAGAAAAAAGCTAGGTCAGTGAAATATTATTTTTGTTTGTACGTAACTATTTGTGAGAGAATAGACATTTTGATACAAAGCTGCAAACTAATGTTATATTCAACAGCTCACCATATTCTGCCACTTGTGATATATGCCAGTGATATCCTTCTTTTTCCACTCCTTGAGATCAAATATGTTCATCCCATATGCCCAACCACAAGCATTTGGATCAAAATTTCTTGCAATATGTGGATTTGAAAAGTTAAGATATTTGTCAAATCGGTGAAAGCTCTCGCCACATGTTTCAACTGCCCCATTTACTTTACCCTGAAGATCAACTGCCCATAATCCAGTTAAATCTTTCTGAACAACGATGTCATCATCAAGAAAAAGGATTTTATCTAATTTTGGATAAACTTCTGGAAGGTAGAATCTCAGATGGTTGAGCATCGAGAGATATTTTGGGTTTCTATATTTCATATTGGAAGCACCAGAAGTAAGTGTGGTTGGATGGCCTGCCTTGAAATAATAGTCTTTCATTTTTGCTGATTCAAGCTGCCGCAGTACAGGGCAGTAGGATGAGTTCAACCACTTAAAATCATCAACATTTTCAACATGAATTGTAGCTTTTCCAGGAGGGTTTAAAATAAACCACATGGTCATGGCTCCAAAATTTAGTTTATCAGTAACAAGGTGGAAAACATGCTTTGAAGGATCCTGCAACATTACAAGAGCATAAAGACAATGTACACATGAAAAATATGTGATTCCTACAGTCAAAGAACAAATTATTTGTCATCTATTGAAGGAAAATAATGCACATGAAACATTCGTTCGGCAAAAAGACCGTCGTAGTCACCTTTGCATTCTTAACAGTTGAATTCACAACAACAGATGCTGCCAAGACATTGTCTGAAAATAGTGCATAATGATAAAGACTAGGATTCTCCAAGTTCTCGCTCATAGGAAATTTTCTCTTTTCAGGAGGAAGGAGGTAGTAATCTATTGTGAGGCGCATCGATAAGCAATGAATTCCATTTGGTATGGTCTTGGCAGCCAACTGACTGAGGAATGTGCTTTGTTTCTTCAAGCTCCTAACTTGCTCGTCAGCTGTTTGTAGCATTGCTCTCAATTTTCCAGTCACCAACTTGCAGTCATACAATTGCGCTCGTGCTTTTGACAGAACTTGGCCCATAGCCTTTATTTTTTCATGTGTACTACCGATAATTACACTAAATTAGCTTAGCAGAAAATTCAGATAAAGCAATACAAATGCAGATAGCTACCACCTAAAATATAATTACACATAATTCCAACCTTCGATGTAGATCCGAATCAGCAAGTGCATCACCTAGAGCACGTTGACTCTCTTTCAGCCGAGATTGCAGATCTTGGTACAGCTCAAGCTTGTCCTTCATCTTTGCAATACTCACATATACCCTAGCCATAATGATCTGGTCCCGCATAAACCGAACAGAAGAATCAGCATTTTCATTCTCAATTTCTTTCCTCCAAATGTTGTATTTACCCAGTACGGCTGACTCAACAGATCTTGATCGTTCAATAGCAACACTTTCAAGTTTTACAACTACTTCATTGTCCATCTTTACCAACTCAGCAGCACGCTTTTCCCTCCTTTTTTCTATTAATTTCTGCAGTAAATAGTTATGAAGAACATGAAAAATCTCATCTCAAAATAATAAACACTCAATTTCAAAACACAGTTTTCAAACAGAAACATGTTGTGCACAATTGGCCATTGGAAGAATACAAGTAACTCACTAAGAATGAGTTTATAATTAGTCATGTTGGATACAATTACTTGCTAGAGTAAATATACCAAAAGAGAATAAATGCTCTAAAGAAAATTATAAAATTCCAACATGTGCCAAAATGTACTATACTATGGACAATAGTTTATTTTTAGCTAAGCTAGAAGTCATTTGAGGTCGAAAATTAACTTTTTCGTTTGTTGTTAAAAAGCAAGACTAAAATGAGCCAGAAAGCATGGCTATCGTACAAATTATCACTAACATAAGGTGTATCCAAACATGCAGTATGTGAGTTCTAACAAGAAAAATATCAAAGAATGGTGCTCACCCTTCGGACTTGCCGTGAAGGGCTATCAGTCCACTGAGCAAGACCCTCTGCACAAAAATTGAGTTGGAGTGTAAATTAAGCAACAGTATAGGCATTTTTTACAATATAGAGTACGATACCACCTGAAGATCTTCCTTCTTTCCCCTTTGGTTTTTCTTGTCTAACATGTGTTGTTGGTTGCTTTAGCTTTAATTAAAAAATTAAACATTAATTAACATTTGGCAGCAATAAAACAATGATGGCTTTTATTTTTATTTTTTTAAACACAGGAATTGAAATTTCTACGCAGAAGCACATCGATCTTCCAAACCTCATAAGCAACATTTGAAGTCTCTAATCCAACAACTTTCCATGATGCAGACATATTTTTTCTGAAATTGTCAAGACTCAAAGGCCCCAAATCATCTGTGCTGGATACAATAACATCAAAAACCTAAAATATAACATTTATTAGAAAAACCTTACATCGAAAAAAATGAAAATTTAAATATGGATCAACAGTATATAAGCCTGAGCTTGCCTCTTTCGAAAAAAGTGATTTAAGGTCTTGCAATGCATGCCATTCTCTCCATTTGGCAACCTGCTGCAGTCAACAGTTTATTTTAAGTCAAACAAGAAAGAAACAAATATTAGTGCAATCAAGTATTTAGTTATATAGTCAATATCGCACAAAACAGACTACCTGTGTATTTGGAACAGCTGTAATATCATCTTGATCTGCACAATGCATTTCAAGTAAGTAGACGAGCTTCAACTAATAAATATGTATATAAGAAATTTATAGAGATATTTATAACTGTTTTTCTCTTTCTATTCATTCAAAGTGAAGTAGGCAGAAGAACTTAGTAATAGATGATTCAATCAGGGACACTCTACCCCATTTCAATTCTCACAATTTAACAGTCTTTACTAACAAAAATGAGGACTGACAAAGGCTCTCGATCATCAGTCCTACAACATAGAGAAGAAATGGCAATCTAGTTCTATAAAGCTACTGCCATGGCAGGATCTAGGGTTATATCCATTGTGGATTCATTGTAGGCAGCCTTACCTTGCATTTGCAAAGGCACATTCCACGACATGAACTCGTGACACTGTTAGGATATAGAATAAAGGGAAATTAGAGTAGTTATGAGTTATTAGAGTAGTTAGGAGATAGGAACTTTTATAGGTCTGTTAGTTATTTTCTATTTTTGTTTTAGGTTAGTTAGTGTTCAATTTCTGTTTTCCTATTTCTTAGGCTAAGGCTGATTGATTATTATTCCTTTTATCCTATTGTACAGAGAGCCTATAAATAAATGTTATCTTCCCCTTAGAAAGTGATAGAGCAGAGATAAGATAGAATTAGATGAAGAGAATTATTGTATTAATGTATGAAAACAGAAAATGATTCCAGAGCTAATGCTCCTCAGTTAGAGAAAACAATTCTCTCACTGCCCAACCTCTAAGGTGAAACTGAAAAATAAAAAATAAAAAACCATCCAACTACTTCCCCACACACTCCTATTCATTAGTAGAATATTAACTCACTATGCCAGCTAGGCAATCACACTTTTTCTGCATTCCCTTCCTTATTCTTTCTCACATATATTTGCCATTGTTTAGGCCTCACCTCATCTCTGTTAACTAAGAGATCCCCCTCATAACTCGTGGTTCCCAACCCATTCCTATCAGAAAGGATCTTTTGCCAAATTATAGTTTTCTTAACTGGTATTTCGGTTGGAGGGTGCATTCTCCCTTGAGGAGCGTACCCTCTCCTTGTGTATCTTTTTGAAGAGATTCTCTCCTATTATTTCTTATCTTTTTCTAAATTTTTGTGTTCTTCCTCTAAATCCTTAGAATCCCATTCTTGAGTTCCTAACAGACACCTCTAGACACATAGTAGTAACTTCAATTGTTGCACCAAGGCTCCCCTGCAATTTTCGTGTGTTTTTGTTTCAGACTATCCAAATGTCACATTGGATCCCGACTAACCTGAGTCAAGCCAAGTGAAGTCACTTAAAAGGACAAAACTATTTTTCAATTCAGAAGACTTGAACCCCAAAACCTTACTTAAGGGGGACCAAACTCCTGACTCCATAGCAGATATACCAACAAGCAACAACAACATTTGCTCTACTTATCCACAAGTTGTCGTATTACATCAATATAATATACTGTCAAAGCATAATATATTGCTCTACTTTCTCACTCATTTTGTTCTCCACCTTCACTGATGTGTTTCCTTCAATTTCTCAGGGTCTTAACCTTGATGTTGAGAGCTTGTTAACATTGTATTTTCACTTCATGGGTTGTCTTTATTTAGTTCCACGGTTGTTGGCTTCCCCAATTGTTTAAACTTCGTCAGCTCTTATGACTTATTGCTCCGAAATCTAGAATCTTGAAGATAAAGCCAAACCTATGGTTGAAACCAGTTGAGCATTGCCTTCTAGAAAAGCCACCAATCGAGAGCATCAACTCTCTCCATGCGAAGACAACCACATAGAATAACTTGATTCCCTCAGGATTCTAGTGGCTTCAAAATGCTTATGTATTTGGACTAGCCACCAATAAGCCTCCTTTCCCATCAAATGTTGGAGTCATTTTCAGAGATGATTTCCCCACAGCTCCAAAATAGGAGCTCTAATACCAGTTGATAGGAACTTGATTAGACTATAGAAGAAATGTTGTCTATAGTTTGAAATTAACTAATACAGTCCAGGTATTTGAGAGACTTGGTGCTCACTCACTCCATCAACCAGAGATACCCCATCTAAACTAATCTCCTTTCTATTATTTATAGCCTCCAATCCTATGCTCCTAACTAAGAGACTTACTAACTAACTCAGTAGTCAACTAACTAAGAGATTACCTTTCGAGGAATCACAATAAAGCTTTTTTCCCTTACACGACTACATCAGTTTCAGTGCACCATGAAAGTGTATTGGCAAAATGCTAAAGAAACAAGTTGCAACCATGGTAAACTTATGTGCCACACTTAAACAGGATATTTGGCACTGTCAATACTACCTAGAACATCCATCTCTAGCAGATGAATCAAAGACTTAAAACTAGAATCAGATATTGAGTGAGATTAATGCAACAATAAGTTACGCAACAAGAACCGGAAGCATTAATGTGAGAAATATATTTGATATGAAGTTGTATTTGAACTATTAGTGAGAAATATACATGGCATGTAATTAAAGAATATAGATCAAGGGTTACGATATTGGCTCAGTCGTCACTAAAATTAGGAAAGATGCAATTACCATCTTTATCAGAAATAAGGCTGTTAAAAGAAGCTGCAATAGAATCGCCGTCAACTTCCTCTTCAATATTTCATCCATAGTTACAAAATAATTATTTTCAGGAACCTAATATAACTGTCCTCCCCTCCCATCGGTTTCCTTGTTACTCCAATCCTAAATCACCTTTTTTCAAAGTCCTCCACAAGTGATGATGCATTCATATGACTGCCAATCTCAGAAAGCCCAAAGAGCTCCAAATAAAGTGCAAAGTAGAAACAATCATTATAAACTTCCACAAAACCCCTTACTCTTGCCACTTCTTATCTCTCAAATATGCGCAAGACATATGTCGTCATAATCATCAGACCTACCCTATCATCTTACACACCTACAGACACAGACACCGTCCCATTTTACAACACAACCCTATCATCAGGTATCAGCATGAAAAATTGCATGAACATAATGACAACTATCACCACCATCCCAGAGATGCCAAAACCTAAACTCGAAATAGATCGCATCTCAAAAACTACAAAGAACTCCTAGTTAATTAATAATCTAATTCTAATACAGAATAAAAGGCAACGACAATAACTACTTAAGCTAATAACGGAATAAAAGGGGAGGACAATAACTATATACAACTTAGCAGAACTTTCCAATCTAAGTCAAAACAATGACATCAATAAAACTTCACCATAGTTACCATAATCTCTTAATAACATTTCCTTCATCTAATTGCCTAGTTCAGAAACAATTCAAAAAAACAGGTAAATCCAACTACACTTTCAAAAATCCCTCTCATTTCAAATTTTATCCTTCAATAAATAAAAAATAAAAAAACAAAAACCATTCACAAACAGAACAAAAGGATTTAAAATCAACAGAGAGAGAGAGAGAGAGAGAGAGAGAGAAACAAGTAATAAACTAACCCGCAGCGTGAAACCCCGAACCGAGGAAGAAAAAACCAGGTGCAAGAACACAGAGAAGAACGAAACACAAAACAGGGAAACGAATTACTTCGCTTCCGTTCTTGGCGAAGGGAACCCCTCGCGCCATTGAGAGAGAGAGAGAGAGAGAGAGAGAGATGGAACTTGCAAGTGATAAGCAATTGAGGTTGTTAGGGTTTATGTAGTGAGTAGAAATCCAGCATCAACACAGTGAAGCATAGAAACTGTGCGTAATTACGAAGTTCCGAAAGAAAGAAAGAAAAAAAAAAAACAGAAAATGACAATGTGAGAGATATTATGAGTGAGTGAGAAAGAAAGAAGAAAAAGGAAAACGAGGGCGTTGATTCCGTGTGCGTAAGCGAGAAGAAGTGAGTAATGAATGGTAGTGGGATATTCTCTTCTTTTTCTTTCTTTTTTTTTCTTTTTCTATCGTTTTCGTTGTTATTTTCTGAGCGATCAATAATGCCAGCCGATTATTTACGATAATCCTCACATTAGATAACGGCGCTGATGGTGGAAACGATGTCGTTATTGTTGTTGGTTAGTAAAACCAATTCTGACTCCTTTTGACTTCAATACAAATTTAGTACTAAATTGGATAAGCTACTTTCAGTCCCGAACCATATCTTTTTATTAAAGTTTTTAAATCTAATTAGTAAATTAATTTTTTTTAAAGTCTTTTTAATATATTTTTTGACTCGGGTCTTAAAATATATGAAAATAAAAATTGACCAAAATAATAATAATAATAATTTGGTAATGGAGCTCTCATCTTATAAAGATAATAATAACTTTATTTATTTATTTTAGGATTAGAGATCAAATTACACTCGTATAATATTAGTATTATTTTTTCTTATATTATTGTTATAGTATTGTTCGATACAAATTTATTCCTACATATTATATGAGTATTTTTCTTATTCTTGAGTCTTTAGGAGATGATATTCAGAGACTCGTGAATTATTTCTAGTGGGTTTCTGGTGGTCATAAATAATATGAGAGGAATAAATTGGTTGTCTTGCGATAATATGTCAATCAACAAGTCTCTTGGTGGAATGAGGTTTCGTAATCTGTATGTTTTTAATTTTTATTTACTCACAAAACAATGATGGAGGATGATGGCACAACCTTTATTTCTTGTTTCTCACATGTTCAAAGCCAAATACTTTAAAAATTGTGAGTTCAAAGCCGACCTCTTTTCTCATAGATCATAATGTTGTTGGAATTGGTTTAAGTTTAAAGGATGAGAATCGAGCTTTCATAGATGCAAAAACACATTATTCCTGACCCCGATTATCTATTCACGAAGGGGAAGCTTTTGTCCTACATCAGGCTTCTTTGTGAATGATGGAGCCACATGTTAAGGTGGTCATTTTTTAAATAGATTACAAATTTGTAGTTGATAGTTTTCATTCCTTCTCAGTTATTCTTTATGAATTTGATGCTATTTTAGAGCTTTATTTGCACTTTATTTTGAAAACTTTCATGTTGAATTTTCTAAAATGGAAGAAAAAGTGGTCGCTCACACTTTAGCAAAGATAGCAACATATAAACCTAATCCTCAGTGCTATCATGGTGTCCTTAAGTGTATTGAACAATTTATATTTGATGAAATAAAGTTTCATTCCTGTAAAAAAACTGTTTTTTTCATGGGAAACAAAATTTACTACTAGTAATAAATAAAAAATGAGTTTAGCATCATTGAAAATTGAAAGTTAAAAAACGAATTTTTAATAAAAAAATTCAATCCTTTTTAGGCAAAAAAACATTAAATAAAAAAGTATGCAATCTTATCCTTTTGCTTTAACATTCAATCATTTTGCTTCTTTTTTCGTTTATTACTTTTGATAACAGTAAATAAATTAAGTTTTGGATTGATCGATGCCACTCTGATTCAATAGTAGAAGCTATTAGCCCGAAATTAGTTAGTTTTGCTAGTTGATTCCTATTTTTACTCTAATTTGTTATAAGCTGTATTATGCAAGTTATATATATATATATATATATATATATATATATATATATATATATATATAAGCTTAATCTTTTGCTCGTTAACAGTGCAAACTTATGGAACTTTTCTCAAATAATATCAAAATTAATATAAGATGTCAAACCAATATAAAAACGTTCCCACATACAATAGTTATAGCTCTTCGACCTACTACCCAACAATTACTCAAAGGTATCATTTAGATAGCTACGAAATCATGTTAATGGCATTCAAATGATGCCAAACGAAAATGAAAAACTTTAAATAATTGAAAAAGTAATTGGAAATTTCTCTCTAAATTCTCTTATTCTTTGATTCTCTAGGTTGATTCTGAGTGTTAAGACCATGAAAGATCTGTTAACAAGACTAGGTAAAATTGCAATTGTAGAGTAGCGATGTGGTTATGGATTTAGAAGGTGAGACTGGTTTGCTTTTGCTGGAATCAGGGGAAGGAACCCATCACGTTTTAGATAGAATTCCTAAACTAAGTGAAAAAGTTGTATCTGAAGGATGTTTTTTCAATGTGTTTTTCATTTAAATACTCATTCGTACGAATAAGCATACTAAAAATGAAACACCATGTACTGCTAATTAGATTGATTCCCTATCATTAAGTTTCTTTTCCATGCATCTAAAATTTGTCCATTTTATATTATGCTTTAGTCTTTACGAGAACAAAAGTTCAGGAAGATACCATAATAATAACATAGATGTAACCTCATTTCTTTTCTGCTCTCTTAACCAGTATATAGATGGGTCTTGGTGTTTACAATCATCAATCTATCATTTTTGCAATCAAGGAAACCGGACCATTTTAATTAACAACTAAACATTCTACAGTCTTTAACTCCAAAATAGATCAGTGTTGAAGACCTTCACACATGAGCACAGCCCAAAAACACAACAAAGTTACATAGACTAAACTATATAATAGCCACATCCAAGTAATCACCAATCTGCAGTAATAAAAAAGAAGTCAGTGAAAGAATTTTGTGAAATGCAAGCATAAATAAAAGAAGAGTAATTCTTCACCTCAAAACCAAGATCAGCTAAAGCCTTGCCATCATCTAATCTTCCATTTCCATAAGATAACGTCTTACCCACCTTCATAGTGTAATCAAGTAGGAAAGACGAGAGATTAGATTGATTCAACAAGAAAGCTATTATTCATGATTGCAACTTACACCAGTAAATTATAGAAGGTACTATTAGAGGTAATAACTTAATTGTATTTTTTGGAAAATATGGAGATCGCTATATCAACAGTATATAGCTTTGGCTTCAAATCACTATATCAACAGTAACTAAAGGGCGCGATTGAGGGGACAGAGGGCTTCAACGCTTTGAGGTGAGGAGTGGGGAAGAAAACAGTAATATATGTTCATGCAGACGATCAGAATCTCAACTACAATTTTCTGATTATTAGCAATAACCCTCCTTTTTTTCTCCTCTAAAGTGAATCCCACACTTTAGGTTCATCAATAAGATGCCAAAGGTGTACATGCAGAACCAGAATGATACTCGCCTTAACTTCGCACGAACTAGCAAAAATGATATTTTCAAACTTGTGCCAATTGAGTAAAATCAACTTATAGATGTTAGCTTGTTAAGTAACAAAATAAGGAGGGTTTGTGTGATTATTAGCTTAATAAATAAAATTAATGAAATGAAAACAAACAACACTATAAGAATCTTCAAGCATGTGTAGATATTCACTGTTCTGTTCCACTGGAAAAGGACTAGTGAAGTGTAGAATCTCCCACAATAAATATTATATATGGGAAGGCCCGACAATTATACATGTCAAAGGGTTTTAAATTGCACTTGCAGATTGAAATTATGATTGTGATTGATATGCAGAATATAACGGACAGAAGCTGCTAATGCAGTCATGAGGTTGCGGAGACCACAATTACTTCGTTGCAACCACGATATAATAATTTTCTCCACACTCCATAATAACACTCAAATAAGATGTAGTACTTACTTCACAATTAAACCAATTGTCCAATCCAACTCACCATTAGTACACACAAAATCATGATTGAAACAATACATACACACACAGGAAAAACATGGCAGTAAGAAGAGTAATAAGCAAGAGCCACATAGAGAGGAGATTTACCTCTTGAACTTTGAAACGGCCATTTTTATCAGGAAACACAAAAGCAAAAGAGAGCTTTGCATTTCTTCTTCTTGCAGCGGGAGCCACTTCTTTGACCTATAAAAAAAAATTAAAACCAAGCATATAAGCTAAAATGAAAATTCGAAAAACAATATCACTCTATCAAAAAATTTACACATAACAGGGAATTTCATATTCTGACCACTAATTTGAAAAACTTAATCTTGTTTTCACTCTAAAGAAACAACACAAATTTTATAGGTCATTAAAATGGACAAACAAATTGGTTTCAACTTATGCCAGGACATTGCCAAAAGCATGGCTCACGAATAATAGCTATATAAACTACATCAAATCCAATCAACATAAACAACCAAAGTGTGTATGGATAAACAGATTAATTAAGCATTTATGGAATAAATGCTTATCATATAAAAGCACTTATACATAATCTATTTCTATAATCAAACATGAAACAAGTTTATACTGCTTTTACAGAAACTACAAGCTATTTTCCTAATCTCTCAAGTTAAAAACAACTTATGTACACATCATTTACTATTATTTTAAAGCTCACTCAGACACTTACACCCTAGGTAGCACCGACACTTCAAATTGAGTGACCGATCCCAACACAACACAGACACATGTTACACTTTCTTAAGTTATCACTCGTGTCCAATCTTTGTGTCTGTGTTTGACAACTTACACCTTTCACCTCACACAAAGTGTTTAAGCTATAATATAAGTCCATATAAACTATAAATTAATAACCTATTCCAAACTAACCCTTAATTAAACACTTATTAACAAGATACTTTGAAAGAAAAAAAAAACTTAAAAAATGACTATTATGCTATGAAATAATCTCAAATATGCTCTAAATAACTTAAACAAAAAATAGTGCACCTAATTGGAGTAAAACGTTATAAGAAAAGAAAAAAGTGTGAAAAAGATAGGGTTAGAGAGCGAAATACAAGATCGGTTAATTCTCTGAGAGTAGCGTCTTTCCAGGTATAAATCTGAACTTCATCCTTAGGCTCTTTCCCTCTAACTGAAAAATCATCCATTGTATGATGACTTCCAATCTGAAAAAACAAATAAGAACATTAATAGTGAACAAAAAACGGTTATCAGAAAGAGGAAAAAAGAGGTTAGTGTAGTAGTGAGGTACCTTAGTGAAAACACGGAGAAGCAAGGGGCAAGTCTGGAATTAAAAGAAAATAATATAGTCAAGTTGAAAGAGAGAGAGAGAGAGAGAGAGAGAGAGAAAGAATGGAAGAAAAGAAAAGAAGTTAGGTTAGGAAACCTTTTCGCGATCGACGGGTTCGAGGCGAGGGCGAGAGGAAGGAGGAGGGGGACCTCTAGGAGGCGGAGGTAGTGGTCTTCCACTTTGTCGTTTTGCACCTCCTTCGCTCATCTCTTCTTCTTCTTCTTATTCTTCTTATTCTTCTTATGTTTTCAGTTTTTTCTTACCACTTGGTGATTCAATTTTCTTGCTAACACAACTGAATACTACTCAACTGAATTATCAATTCATTCAATTAAATTAAATTCATTAATAACTATTGGGCCAGTATGGGCCTCCTTCGGCCGTGTTTGCTTTTTTGCATCCTTTTTGCTTATCCCTCTTGTAAAATTTTCAAAACAAAAATATTAATTTCTGCTAGAAAAAATATTTAGAGTGAGGAAATAGTGTTTAATATAAGATAAAAAGACTTCCGAATTTAGTGAACATTTAAAAAAAAATTATAATTGACTTGCTCCAATGTTTTTGTAAGTATGATTTTGGAATGCGTGGATAGTGTCTCAAAGTATGAGTTGTTTGTTTGCAAATTTATTTTTTGTTTAATTTTTTATTATTATTTTTATAAATAAAAAAATTTATTTCGAAATTTCTTTACATCTTGATATTATTTATTTTCATTTTTAAATCATGTCATTTTTGTGATAAGGCCTAGTCAAATAAGTGTTTTGGTCTTTAGCATTGTTTGTTAGTTGATTTAGTTAAGTTTGTTTCCTTAATTCTAGTTAGAACGTGGGTTGTAGTTTATTACGACATGTTTGTTTTCTCTATTTATTTGTTGTACTTTCACAAGGAATAAACAAGTCATTTTTCATAAATGTTATTTGCATCTAACAATCTGGTATCAGAGCAGTGACTTGAGAGATGGGTTCAAAAGCAAACTTTGCAGCAACCTCCATTCCAAAGTTTGATGGCGGCTATGATCATTGGAGCATGGTCATGGAGAATCTCCTTTGATCCAAGGAGTATTGGGTTGCTGTCGAATCAAGCTACACAAAGTCGAAGAATATGGATGGGAGAACGATAGTTCAAATAAAGAAGATGAAGTTGAAGGATTTGAAGGCTAAGAATTACTTGTTTCAGTCGTTTGACAAGTCAATTCTGAAGACGATTACGCAAAAGGAGACATCTAAACAGCTCTGATATTCCATGAAGTTGAAGTGCCAAGGCAATGCTCGAGTGAAAAGAGCTCAGCTCAATCGTTTTTGTCGGGACTTTGAGCTCTTAACAATGAATTAGAGTGAATTAATCACTTATTACTTTGGTCGAGTAATGAAGGTTACAAACGACATGAGTAATTATGGGGAAGATATGAATGATGTCAAGATCGTTGAGAAGATTTTGAGAACCACCACTAATAAGTAGAACTATATTGTTTGTTCCATTGAGGAAGCTAAGGACATAGATCATCTATTTATGGATGCCTTACAAAGTTCTCTGCTCGTTTATAAGCAAAAAAGTTCAAAGCAGGTGGAGAAGATGAACATGCTTTGAAGGTAACTCATGAAGAGAGCTATGGTGGAAGAAGACGAGGAAGAGTTGCTTTCCGAGGAGGTCGGGGACAAGGCAGAGGCAAATGTAGCCAACCGTGGAGTAAGGAAACAGTTGAGTGTTACAAGTGTCATAAGCTTGGACACTTTCAGTGCGATTGCTAAGCAAATTATGCAGATTTTGAGGAATCAAAAGAAATGGTGCTAATGGCGTATGTTGACACGCTTAGAGGCGATCAAGATGTTGTGTGGTATATTGACTTTAGGTGCAACAATCACATGTATGGTGATTCATCACTCTTTTGTGAGTTAAGAGAAGGGTTCAACAAGGTAGTTAGATTGGAGAATTATGCAAGTATGAACGTTGTTGGAAAATGAAGTGTTCAATTAACTATAAAAGGAGTGAATCACCTTGTACGGGATGTGTATTATGTGCCCAATTTGAAGAATAATCCTCTCATTGTTGGGCAACTGCAAGAAAGGGGTTTGGTTGTATTGATACAATCAAATGAATGTCGGATCTATCACCGCATAAAGGGTTTGGAATTCCAAGCCAACATGGCAGCAAATCAAATGTTTGTGTTGTTATCGAGCATTCAATTAGTCAAAAAGGAAAGCAAGGAAGAATGTTTCCAAGCAACCACTAAAGACGTAGCTCACCTTTGGCACCGAAGATTTGGTCATCTCAGCTACAAAGGGTTGAAGACTTTGTAAACAAAAGGCATGGGGAAAGGCTTGCCAAGGTTTTCTGAGGGTGAAATTGTGTTCATTGATTGCTCGAAAGGGAAGTAGCATCGAGATGTAATCCCAAGGAGAAGTATATGGATATCATCTACAAAATTAGAGTTAGTTCACGTTGATATTTGCGATCCAATTTCTCCATTTTTGGAGGGCAACAAGAGATATTTCATTTGCTTTATTGATGACTATAGTAGGAAGGTGTGGGTACATTTTCTTACTTATATGTTAGATGCATTCACTACTTTTAAGTTATTTAAAGCTCTTGTTGAAAAAAAACATGTTTATCCATCAAATGTCTAAGAACGAATCGTGGAGGTGAATTCACATCAAATGAGTTCAAGGAATATTGTTAAATGAATGGAATCAAGAAGCAATTAATTGCTGCATATACACCGTAGCAGAACGGAGTCACCAGCGGAAAAATAGAACCACGATGAATATGGCGAGGAGCTTATTGGTTAAGAAAAATGTTCCAAGAAAATTATGGGCAAAGGCAGTGAACTGGGGATTCTATGTTCTTAATAGATGTCCAACATCATTGGTAAAGGAAACGACGCCAAAGGAAGCTTGGTGTGGGGTGAAGCCTTCAGTTGGGAACTTGAGAGTCTTTGGTTGTATAGCATATGGTCATGTATCGGATGCTCGACAAACAAAGCTTGAAGATAAGGGTCGTTGTTGTTTCCTTTTTGGTGTAAGTGAAGAATCAAAGGCATATCAACTATATAATCCTACCTCTAAGAGGATTATTATCATCTGAGATGTCATCTTTGAAGAAGACGGGCAATGAAATTGGGAAAAGAGCTCTAAAGAAGATAACACATTTGATTTGGAATGGGAAGATGAGAAAAGTGAAGAGAGGGAGGAATTGCCTAATGGCAGTGAAGAACAAAATGCAGCTTCTTCCGTGATAGAACCTCAAAATAGAATAACATCAGGGTGGATGAATGATTATGTCACTGGTCTTTCCGATAAAGAGGAAGAGGTACAAACTCACTCAGTCTTGTTTGCTCATGTCGTTCATTCTAATCCTACTTTATTTGATAAAGCAGTAAATGAGGAGAAATGGAGGGTAGCCATGGATGCATAAATGAGATCAACTAAGAAGAATGGAATGTGGGATCTCACGAAGCTGCCGAAAGGAGCTAAAAAAATAGGAGTCAAATGGGTGTACCAAACAAAGTTGAATAATCTTGGAGAAGTGGATAAATACAAGGCTCGCTTGGTCACCAAAGGGTATGCTCAAGAATACGAAGTTAATTATGAAGAAATATATGCTCTTGTAGCTCATATGGACACATTTCGAATGATTTTGGCACTTGTTGCACAAAAAGGTTGGTGTGTGTTTCACTTGGACGTGAAGTCGGCCTTTCTTCATGGGAAGTTAGCTGATAATGTGTATGTGGAGCAGCCAAGGGGTTATGAAATAAAGAGTGAGGAACATAAGGTATATAAGCTTAACAAAGTTTTGTACAGACTCAAGCAGGCACTGCAAGCATGGTTCAGCTGAATTGAATCATACTTCAAAAATGAAGGTTTTGAGAAGGAGGATAGTGAGCAAACTTTTTTTACCAAAGTCAAACAAGGTAAATATTTTATCATTAACTTGTATGTTGATGATTTAATTTATACCGAAGATGATGGAAAAATGATGTATGAATTCCAAGAGTCTATGATGAAGGAATTTGATATGTCAAACTTGGGTAAGATGAGGTGTTTTCTTAGTATTGAGGTAGTTCAGTTTGATGGTAGTATATTCGTCAGTCAAACAAAGTATGTGATGGAAGTGTTGAGAAGATTTGGAATGTAGCATAGCAATTCTGTTGAAAATCCAATGGTTCAGAGATTTAAAATCTCCAAAGATGAAAATGGTGTTGAAATGGATGGTTCATTTTTCAAGTAGCTGATTGGAAGCTTGATGTACTTGGCCACTACAAGGCCGAACATAATGTATGCGGTTAGCTTGCTGAGTAGGTATATGTCAAGACCTACATATGTTGATTATTCGGCAGCGAAAAGAATATTATGCGCTAGTTACAAAGTATGACAAAGTTTGACATTATTTACAAAGAGGAAGGAAATTGAGAATTGATTAGCTTTACTGATAGTGATTATGATGGATCGGTGGAGGATAGAAAAAATAATTCAGGTTATTTTTTTATGCTAAGTGGAGCTGCAATAGCTTGGTCTTCTCGAAAGCAACCAATAATAACGTTGAGCACGACGGAAGCCGAATTTGTAGCATATGCGGAAAGTAGTTTCCAGGCAATATGGATGCAAAGGGTGCTGAAGAAGATAGGCTACAAGGGGCGATGAAAGTATTGTCATCTTTTGTGACAATAGCTCACTAATTAAGTTGTCGAGGAACCCAATGATGCATGGCAGGAGCAAGCACATTGATGTACACTACCATTTCTTAAGGGAGCTTGTGAATGATGGAGTTGTGTAGCTTCAGTTTTGTGGTACAAGGAATTAACTAGTAAACATCCTCACTAAACCGTTGAAATTGGAGTCATTTCGAGAGTTGAAAAGGAAGCCTGGAGTTTGTGATATTTTGGGAGTTAACTAGTTGCAAATGCAGGCTAGTTTAAGGGAGGGAATAATAAGGCTTAGTCAAATAAGTATCCTGATCTTTAGCATTATTTGTTAGTTGATTTAATCAGATTTGTAGTCAAAATTGTTTCCTTAATTCTAGTTAGAACATGAGTTGTAGTTTGTTACGGCACATATGTGTTACTCTATTTATTTGTTGCACTTTCATAAAAAAGAAACATGTTATTTCCCATAACTATTATTTGAATATAACATTTTGACAATGTGTTTGGTTTAACTAATTTTAAGAACTCATTTTGTACAATAAAATTTTCAAAATAAATTATTATTAATAATAATATAAGAAAAATATTTATCAATGAAAACATATATGAATAAAATTTTAGTGGATTCAAGTACTCCACAAGCATGATTCTGAATCAGTCATTGACACAATAATTTCGTTAAATCTATGATTATATTGAACATGTATTTAAAATATAATATTTAGACTAAAATTAAGTTATAATTTTCACTTTTGAAAGTAATTTTTGTTTATCTCATTCCATTGACTAATTGGACAAAGACTTTACCATTTAAAGACAAATTTAGAGAATTGTTTAACTTAAACTTACATTTTGAAACTAATAAGCTAACAGTAACATAACACTTTTAAATTTAAATTAAGTATAGTATGATTGTACATAGTTAAAGTTAATTAGTTAAATTTTAAATTAATTTTTTTTAATTTAATTTAAAATTTAAACTATTTAATCTCGATTAAACAACCAACATATCAATTTTTACTACATAAACATCAGCAACCTTGACACACCACACAAGCAGATGATATAGCTTTGGCATTTTTAGGCTTGTATCAAATTTAACAGCAGAAAGAAGAAACTACCTAGTCCTGCATGAGATTCCACTACTCTGCTTCAGTGTACAGCGTCATCATAGTAAATATCGACAAAACCTGTTCCTACTCAAAATAATTAATTATATATTTTTTCCTTCCAAAAATAATTGATTTATTTAAAAAAAATAATTTCAAAATAATTGACGACTTCAATTTCTAATGCACTTCTTGTTGTACTCTTTAATTAATATTCTACTTGTATTACTAACAATGCAATGTCTTTTAGACAAAATATATTTCACAATCTTTTAATTTAATTTTAAATAATAATTTAATCTTTTATTTATTTTTATTAATTTGATCTTTTATTTAATTTTAAATAACGGTTTAATCATTTATGTATTAAAATAATATTATCTTTCTTTTTTATTTTTTATTTTACAGAAATCCAAAAAATTTATCACCATCTTCAACCAAAATTTCAAAAATTAGTAATTATCTTCAACAAAAGTCATTTCCATCAAATTCATAAATCAAATATCCAAATAAACTCATATTTTCATCTTTAACAACAATAATAATAATATCAAATAAAGAACTCATATTTTAAGATTTAAGTTATGAATTTGATTTAGAGAACAGTATAAAGAAAAATTAGTGATTTGAGGATTCAAATTTTCAAGTGTGAGT
>JBBPBR010000007.1:41766036-41781407 GCA_037974775.1 Cicer pinnatifidum
TATATATATACCGACAAGGCGACAAGGTATACGACTAATATTTAATCTCGTAGGTGAATTTATTGAGAATCTTATCGTATTAAAGTTTTTCAATATTGATTATGAATATTTTTGTATCAAATACACACACAGGGAATCGAGCAAATTTTTATAAGTCAGAAAGATGGAATCCTACTACAATTGCACTTTGAGAGATGAAGTTCTCAATATTATGTTATTTCCATAATTTAGTTATGAATATTTGTCATATTTTAGTTATTTTCCTTGATAAGTCTAGATTTATATATCTTATAATTTTCTTTATATAACTCCAATATAATCCGTGAATAATTTCTATTGTTATTTTTTAATGGTTTATGATTATTTTAATATATTTACTATTTAGTTATGTTGTTTACTTTTTTTAGTAGATAAAATTTCAAATTAGTTGTTTATGTTTACAAATCATAATGTTTGCATAAGTAGGGTAAAAAATAAATTAAAATACAATTCAATTGTTAGATAAGTTTTGGATGTTACGTTTTTATCACCTAATATATTTTAATTGTTTTTTTTATATAATATCTTAAAATGACATTGTAGAGAAGTATATATTAAAGTAGTAATATCATAATAGGGGTTTGAATTGTGATTCCTTTTAAAAATATTAAGTCTTGTTTTTAATTTAACTTAATTCAAAATTAATATTGGTTACAAATAAAAATCTAGAACATTTTGGGTGAGTTAAAAAAGAATAAAATAAATTTATTTCTAGGTGATATGTGATAGTGAGTGAAAAATAAATAAGGATAGAGATAAGGAGATCACATAATGATGTATTTTGATTCATCCAATATGGGTTATGTCCAGCTCTCACAATCTGTGAGTTTTTCCACTGAAGTCCTTGCTACAAGAATATTCTTATTTTTACATTATATTTCCTGATCACGCGTGATCAGATATAGAATTCAGTTTTCAACATTGAAAAGATTTTTACAGTTATCTTTCAGCCCATAAATGATTTTTACAAGCTACCTTTTAATCACTAAAAGGATTTTTACAACATACTCAAACTATCTTAAGAGATAGACTTTGAGTTTCAAATTATGTGTATGATAAAATATTTTAGGATCATAATCTAATCAAGAATTGTTTGAGATTGATTACAAGCAGTAACTCAATAAAGAGATCCTTGAATATAGTAGGAGAAAGTTGAAGTTTTGCTTGAAGAGGTTTGTTGTTTGAGTAAGATTGTTTTAGTATTGGAATGATTGTACTAATCTTGAGGAAAACGTTTGTTTACAGTGAGATTTAATAGGCATGTGTGTTATTCAATCCAAAACATTCTTCTTTGGAACTAGGACGTTCTTGGTTATGTATTTTATGAAAAACGTGGATGAGTGATTAAATAGTTGTTTAATGTTAGTCCCTTGTCTCAAGGGCATGTTGAGCTTTCTGCAAAATGTGTAACATACAACAATATCATTTTGTTCTTGTTGTCCTTGCTTATAGCTTATCAATCTAGAAATTGATCAGCTAATTGATTTGAAGGTTGTTTTGCATCATTGAGCCTTAAGCTTGAGTTATGGGTTTGATTATAGTTTTGAGTAGTCGTGACATTCTTTTTCTTGAGGTTTTAACTTTGGAGAATGATTTGTTTTAATTATGTCTTTAAAATGAATTAACTACAATGATCTTTTTATAAACTAAAATGATCTTTTGATAATACATAATGATCATTTAATAAACTAGACTGATCATTTGATAAACCAAAATAATCTTGATATCAATTTTCAATTTTAATTAAGTTATGATGTTCTTTATTTAGTTCATGGTGAGATCGTTGGTTATTGTATGCATGTATTTGATCATCTATCTTTGAATAAATCACTCAATTATACAAGTTAAATAGCAACATAATCAAAATCATGATTAGAGATTAATTAACTTGTTTGTTTATCTTCAAAATACTTCTTTTAAATCCTAATCTAAATTCTTCTTCTCCCAATTTGTCATAGCAAAAAGAGGTGTGTGGAATCCAGATCCAGGGGAATTCAAAATGATAAAGTGATAACTCTTCATCATATGCATAATTTTCATTATTTTTAGTTTTATTTATCTTTAATCATTAGTTAATTTAAGGAGTTATTTGATATATTTTGTTGATTTTAATTCTTGGATTTAATGAAATATTTATGTTCTTTTTTCCTTGATTAAGTAGAGATTTTTCGTAGTTTTGCGTTGTTTCCTTGTTTTAGTGTAGTGCTAAATTTTGGTGAGAAATCAACATGATCTATATGGAGTATTTCAACCATATATGGAGTTGTATATGTCCAATTGAAGTCAAACCAAGTGAAAAAGATATCTAAGATCCACAACTACAACTTTCATGAAGACACAAGAACCAAATTTAGACTCAAAAGAGGATAAAAATACAATATACATCAAATAGAAGAGGTTTTGCGCCTAAACCGCAAAACTTGCGTCTAGGGCACATTTTTGCACCACTAACTTTGTCAAATTGCGGTTGAAGCGCAAATTCCGCGTTTGGGGTGTGTGTCACGTGGCTGAATGTATATAAACACATTTTTCTCACTTTTCTATGGATCTTTTTGACATTTGGAAAGTTTGGAGACTTTTGCCCTAACCGAGAAACTCATAGTTGATTGTTCCTAGCACCATTGGAGGAGTTTTATCAAAAAACATTCATGATTAATAGTTTGAGGAGTTGTGAAGATCTTAGGGATATCATTTCATGTCATTAATATGTCATTCTCTATCTTGGTGCATCTTGGAGGACGAGTGTCTTCATTCACATGCTGAGAAGCAAGAGAAGGGTGACTAGGAGAATGAATAACATTAGTTTAGAAGGACACAAGGGTGACAAAATTAGAGCCACTAGTATGGAGAGTGTTGGACATAGAATGGTGCTTAAGGAGTTGTGGATCCAAATAGGTCTAAATCAGGAAAGCGAGGTATTTGTTAATATCTAACAAGGATGATATGGATTTTTGATGGGAGACATAAGTTGGAGACATTTGAGATGTTATCTCAAATTGAATTTGGGAGGAAAAATGACTTTGTAGAAAGATTTTTTAGTGAGTGTGGTGTTAGGATACCAAAAACATGAGAATTATCAAGCGGGGGGATTCATATTAATTGATGGTGAAAGGAAGCATGATGTTCTAGAAAGGAGAACGTTCTTGAGGAAGATTCACCCCAAAATTTTGAATATTTGGGTTTAAAGACGTTTTCCTTTTAGCGTGTTTCCTATTATTGGGACCAAGAGAACGAGTAGATTGATCTCGAGGGAGAATGGAATGTTGACTAATATTGTTGAAGATTTTGAGAATGGGTTTCAAATTCGCATACACAAAATTGATTGAGTTTGGAATTAAAAACTCATCGAAAACTACATCTTTGTGAATATTTAGAGTAGAATACCAATCTTTTCCAAAGATGGTTGACATTTTTGTAGGCAAATGTAAAATTTCAGCCAATATTGCAAGAATGATACGAAAGTGTGAGATATTTGGCTCTCTGTTTTTCCATAATTCATGGGATGTTTTGTTGATAAATTTTCTTCCTGTGGACAATTTTTCAGCCCAAAAATATTTCTCAACATTTGATTCTTCCAAGATGGTTATGACAATTTCTTGTAAATTTCTATTATTTCTTTCAAGAACCCCATTTTATTGAAGAGTTCTTGCACAAGAGAGATTGTGAGAAATACTATTTTCATAAAAAAAAAATGTTTTTGTAAGAAGCAGTTATGAAGTCTCTTCCATGATCACTTTCTACAAAGATTATTTTGGAGCATTTTTCATTTTGAACCTTTTATAAAAGGTGTAAAATGTTTCAAACAAATCATCTTTCTATTTTAAGAAGAGTACCCCTGTGTATCATGAAAAATCATCAACAATAACAAAACAATATCTGATTCCTCCTAAGATTGTAATTTTGATATGACCAAAGAGGTCAATGTGAAGTAGTTGAAGAGGTTTTTGAGTTGAAACAAAGTCCTTTGAATGAAAACTACTATTGACTTGTCTTCCTTTAGCATAAGCTTCACATATTTTATCTTTGTCAAAACTGATTTTTTGAAGGCCTATAATAAGATCAATTTTGGATAATTTTGCAATTGTTTTCATGCTAACATGTCAAGTTCGATTATTCCATATCCATTTATCTTTGTTTATGGACATAAAACATGATTAAGTGGGTTATTCATCTAAATATAAAACATACAAATTTTCTTTCTTGACCTAGAGAAAATAATTTTTCAAGAAGATGATTGCTTTTTCACATATGTTTGGTTTAAAAGTTACTTCAAAACCATTGTTACACAATTGACTAATGCTTAGTAGATTATGTTTTAAACCTTCAACATATTAAACATAATCTATTTTTGCAGATTTTCTTTACCTATGATACATTTACCTTTTATCTTTGTATGGTCATTCAACCTACATTTGATATTAATAAATTCTTAGATCCATTTGGTCTTGGGTCCTTGAGGGTTAGGTTTTACTTTTATTTTTTATTTTTATTAAGGTAGCAGTTTGGTTCAACATGACCGATCTTTGAACAATAAGAACATTTTCTTATTGTTTATGGTGAAGAATATGATTACTAGAACGTTCTTCCATTTTGAGAGGGTTATAAATATTTGTTGTTATGTAAGATTACAATTTTTCAAGCTTATTTCATAAAAAATATTTAGTTGATTTAATCATTCTTTTGAATTTGTAGGATATTATTTTAGAGACTTAAAATATCAATTTCAATCATTTAAATATTGAAATAAGGACTAAAAGTTAATAAAAAGAATAAGAGATTGAGAAATTAATAAAAGGGAGTAAAAATTAATATTTTAAATTCTTTAAGAATAAATAAAGGATTGTTATTTCTTTACTAATCAAATATACAACGTGGTACACAACCGTCGTTCTTGATATATTAATAATATTTATTATTTATTATTACTATTTAATAATTACAAAGATCTTAAATATAACATTTGTTTTTATAATTTTTATGGAAATGATTAATTTTAAATGTTAATTGATTGATAAAATAAAAGTCAACAAACATTTGATTCATAATGATTCATAATATTTTTGATTCATAATGATTTGCTATATAAGTGTGAGATGTTAATTTGTATGTTTTAACGATAAAACTATATTAAAAAAGAGTACAAGAGAGAGATATTCGAAGTCATTACACTAAGTATTCTTCAAAATTAAATAGATCTTGGACGCTCTAACGGGTTTATTCACCAATTAGAATACTTCCAATTTAAAATTACTTGGCAACCTTAATACATTTTAACTCCAAGATAAACTTTTTACTTGACACAGTTTTTAGATAATACGCTAATTCCCTCAAAAGATATTTTTGTCACACTTGATGTGTGTGTATGCATATCCATTCATAATTCATACCAACACGCAATATAAAACGAGATGGAACGCGCAAAGGAAAGAAAAGTCTCCAAATACAAAATATCATTGAGGGCTAATTGACCAAGATGCCCTTTTTGTGTGATTCATGCCAATTTAATTTTATGTATAATAAGAAAGACATATCAGAAGGGTAAGTTAGTATAATAAGAAAAAAGAGAAGGGAAAGTTTGTTTAGTCAAAAAAAAAAAAATATATGTTTCCATTGGTTGACTTGACCTTGGTTTTTAAGTGGTGTTGACAAAATCCAAGAGTCAAATGAACTCTCTAACAAGTGGCCCTCACGTTGAACCCTGGAGTGTTTCAACTTTCAAGCAAACATAGGACAAAATCAATCAAGTTTTTCAATATAAAATTTTCTCTTTTGATTTTTTAATAAATGTCCTTAAACATTTGTTAACAAAACTTTATAAAAATAAATAAAAGATCAATACCACACTAGGTTTGGCGGTAGAAACCGAATCACGATAAACAACTAATAATAAAATAATACTAGTACGAAAATACTAATTTGATTTTTTTAACTTTTTTTGTAACACTTAAATCTTTTAAATCACAAAAGTATGTACATCATTGTCCTATTTAACACATTTCTTTACAATAATGTACAGGGACTACAACAGATCTGATGTGTATTAACCATACGAAATGCCAATATGATAATTTTTTTGAATTAACATTTTTTTATAAAAAAGGAAAAAGAGAGAACGGGAAATGTAAGAAAATGTTTTTCAAAACATTATGACCTCTCAGACGATTATTATGATATACTATAGTTTCGACGTATTTTTGTGTGTCTTAGAAACAACCTCTATAAATCATTAGCATCTCTACGAATCATTAGCAAAATTTTCAAATCTTCAGTAATTTTGGGATATATATCATCATTAGTGATAATAATATTTAGATATATTATATCATCCACCAAATCACTTGAATGTAAATTTGCTTTCAAATCTGAATGAATATGATGATTTTGGACATTATTCTCTAACATTTCATCATTCCAATAACCTCTAATGCATATATTTGGATAATGAAGATCTTCTATTTGTTGTTATGTGTAATCTGAATTAAATCATTTGGATCCAAAGATCTCGTGAATTACATTTGTTTCTTGATGTAATTCGACATCATCTTCTTTCAGAAGGAGTGAATCTGCTACCACTTCCTCAACTGATTGAGTCAGATGCTTCATCATGATTTTTGTCAATTATTTCTAGGTTGAAGGGAAAAACTTCTTGAATAATTGTGTTGTCTCCTAGTTCAATGTTAGGGATGTGATAACAAAATAAGAATTAACAACACGATGAGTACTGACTTTATTTCTCATGTAAGGATCTTAGTGACTTCAAGTCAAATGTCTACTCGCTATGGTCACATGAAAATCGCTAATAACACTTACACAACAATTATGTAGTATTCTTATTGTTGGTTAGTCCAGTATAAATATTACTCTTAATATTACTACCAATGTGATGACTTTGATATCTAGGAACTTTGTAATAACGTCGTGGTTTCTTGGATAACTTGGACTCTTTCACTACATGTCTCCCAAAGTACTATTTATATTGACAATGCATACGATATGTGGAACGACCTCCATGAAAGATTTTCGAAAGGTAACTATTCTTCGATTCTTCGAATTGCTTCGTGATTTACATTCCATTAAACAGGGTGAAATATCCCTCTACCTATTTTATGGATATGAAGATCATTTGGGATGAATTAGATGATCTAAGACCTACACCTTCTTATACATGTTCAACCCTTATTCTTGCAAACATAGTTTGTTATCTGCACCTTCAAACATAATGAATATGTAATCTATTTTTTGAAAGACCTAAATGATTCTTACTAATATGTTAGAAGTTAGATTCTTCTCATGGACTCTTTGCCTTCAATTAACAAGGTTTATTCTCTTGTTATTCAACAAGATATAACACCTATTTCCACTCAAATTGATTCCACAATATGTGCTGTTAATTCTACTAGTTTGGGTCAAGGAAGGGGAAACCATAATTTAGGTAGGGATCGTGGTAAAGGTACTCGAAACTCTATGTTGTGTACTCATTGCAAGAAAACAATCACACCATCAAAAATTGCTACTTTAAACATGGTTCCCCCTTGGTATACCTTTAAAAACTAGTCCAACAACACTACCACAATATCTACTAGTAATGAAAGAAGATCAATACTAATTATTCCTCAAATAATAAGCTGAGGATTCTACACATATTTCTAAAGATGATTACAAATATTTGATTACTTTTCTTCAAACATCCAAGAATGAATCAAACAAACAAAACTCTAACAATACAACTCAACATGTCTACCAATTTCTGAATCAGGTAACTATTCTTATCCTATTTCTATTGGATTTTAGATTCGAGGGCTTCTAGATGAAAATTCTCTAGAACTTTGTATTTCAATTCATAGTTGTATCTCATTTATCTTTTATATATTCCTTAATTCAAATTTAGTTTAATGTCAATTTTCAAACTAACTGAAACTCCAATTAGTTTTCTCACATTTGTCTTGTGATATTCAAGATTTACATACAATGAAAATGATTGGGAATGTTGAGTTATTTTTAGATTCTCAATCTATCTCCCCAAATCTTTTTTTATAGTAGTACCACTTCTTATGTTGATAATTCTTACAATGACCAATACTTGTATTAACAATGACAATTTTGATGTTTGGTATTTTAGTTTAAGCCATCCACACATGGTGTTTTACAACAATTTTGTAAGAATTTTTCTTATATTTCTATGAATAAAAATGTAATTTGTGATAGTTGTCACTATGCTAAGCAATCTCGATTACCTTTTAATCATAGTCTTACTAGTACTTCTCATATTTTTTTAAATGTTACACATGGATATTTGGGGATCCATAGATGTTCCTTCCTTGCATGTGCATAATTATTTTCTTATCATTATAGATGATTACTCTCGATACACTTGAATTCATCTCTTAAAATAACAATCTATAACTAGAAGATACAATAAAGATTTCATAAACATGATTTCCACTCAATTTTTTGTTAAGATCAAAATAATTAGGTCTGGTAATGGGTCTTAATTTTTAATGCCTTCATTTTATTCCAATCTAGGAATTGTACATCAAACTTCATGAGTGGAAATCCCACAACAAAATTCCACTGTTTAACAAAAACATAAACATCTTTTGAATGCCACTAGGACTTTATTATTTGATGCTAAATTCCCCAAACATTTTTGGTCTTATACTTTGTCTTATTTTGTTTTTCTCATTAATTGATTGCCTACGCTTGTTCTAATAATTTTACACGTTTTGAAAAATTATACCATAAGCCACCAACATTTCTTGACATAAACGTTTTTGGTTGCTTATCTTTTGCTTCATTAGTTTTCAAAACAAGATCAAATTAGATCCAAGGACAAGAAAATGTGTTTTTCTTATATACAAGTTTAACACACAAAAGACTATCTATTATTTGATTTACATAATAGAAATGTTTTTATTTCTAGTCATGCTATTTTTTATGAATATATTTATCCTTTTCATAAAACAATTTATGCTCACGTCTACAATGATACTAATATTTTTAAATATGAGATATCTTTTACAAATAATTCTTAGTTTAATTGATTCACCTTAATCTATTACATACGTTTCTCCTACCGCGAATAATGTGCCTTATCATGAGAATTTCGATACTCAAAACAAGTAATCTAATTTAACTGTTATGTCTAATGAATCTGATGCCATTACATATGATTTTGACATTATTGCTTCTCATTCTCCTACTCATGATAACTCTGAACTTGAAAACCAAACCATTAGGAAATATGATAGACCTAAAAATCCTCCATCTTATTTGAATGATTATTACTTGAATAGTGTTTTGCGAAATGAATGTGTTCTACATGTGTCGTAGTCTAAAATTTTGAGTGTTTCTCAAATTCAATTAAGTCGTCACTAAAGTTTATTTAAAATAGAAAGATAATTGGGAAGCCCTTAAAAAAATTGTCTTTGAAACCAAGATTAGAGTTCGGAAGTCGATTATGAGTAGGGAATGTATTAGCATCCTACGACATTCGTAAAAAAATGGTTACCAATAATTATTTGTGCAAAATTAATATCAATTTAAATATATTTATTTTTTCTTATTATTAAATATGAATATCAATTGTTTTTTATGAATGTGATTTTGAAATAAAAGTATGCATAAGAAAGAGATGAAACAAAAAAAGAAGTTTTTATTAATGTGTTTGGCAGGAGTGTGATCTTGCTGCTACACATCTTCCGTTACGATGGAGAAATAAAAGCTACGTAGTTCTTGGATAGAAAATGCAGATGTGCTCGTTACTTTTTATTAAATGAGTTTTGTTACAATAAAATATTTTAAGAAAAGGTTATTGGTTTGATGAAGAAAAAAACATATTGAGTACAAAAAATGTTTCGATGAGTGAGTTCATTGTTCATTTTGGACTCCGTTAAGAAAGTTTAGTATCACCAAGTTGTCACAACTTAAACGTCTTAACTATAATCGATAAGATGTTGCATCATAGTCTATTATATTTTATTTTATTAAAAAAATAATCAAGTTGTCACGACTCAGATGTCTTAAACTAAGTTTAAAAAAATGTAACATCTCCACAAATCTTTTTACCCAAATTAATTTTAAATAAAATTAATTTTTATCTTAAAAAATAATAATAATAAACTTATGAATGAATTTAGACATATATAACTTCATTGATGGTTGAGGCTAGTTGTATTTAATCCAAGAGTTAATAAGATAATAATTATTATAACATAAAAAATAGAATTAAAATAATTACATAAAACTGAAAAAAAAAACTAAAACGAAAGTACACTCAAAAGGCCTAATAAGTTTTTTACTAGAAAAAAATTATCATTATCACCCTAACTCTAAAATCTAAATTATCATTTCTCCCCAAACTCATGTTTAAGAACATTCACTAATTTTTATAAAGAAAAAAAAAATTAATTGAAAACCCCCATTTTTCTGAATAACAAAGGTCCATTTATAGAGTTTTCTTTAATTGTTCAGTTGTTTTCTTTGTTTGTGTCTCTCTTTGAACTTTCCAATTAGTTCTATGTTTGATGCTTCATTTATTTGGCTCATAATTTGAGTTCTTATGCACATCGATGCATTCACAATTTTAACCTATTTATTTTTATTTGATTATGTTCATCTGTTGGACTTCTATTTGTGTGTAAAGAACACAACTGGTTGGCTAGGCTACATAGATTTTTTTATTTGCAGCTTTTGTCCTATAGTTTTTAGTCTTATTTTTGTATATAGATCCAACATAATTTGTCTTTTAATTTTTGTTTTAAACTCAAAATTTTATCTATTTGCTCTCTATCATGTGGACAATGGCAAAGGGCAAAAGGAACAATTTTTTAATTAATTAATTCATTACATATCATTTTTGGCCATTTTGTTTCAAACCATGAGTTATAAAATTATCATTTTTTTTCAATTAGTTACAACATATTGTAACATACTAAACTTATGACTTAAATAATTATGTTTTTCTTCTAATTAATTACAACAATTACAAGAGTTGTCAAACCATGACTAATGGTTATAATAGTCAAGAAAAAGCTGAAGCAAGGACAAAGACAAAGACTATGATAGAGTCAGATCACGAGATGCAGCGATTAAAAGTTAAAGTTTTTAAGTTGACTTAACGTTTAAAATTGTAATTTGATGAGACAAAATGAGTTTCAACATTTACTACAACTAACTATATTATACATTTATAATTTTGAATGTAGAAATATATATATATATATATATATATATATTATTTTTTATTTTTTTTAAGATTTCATAAATATAAATAAAATAATAGCAACATAAAAATTGATATATTATGAGTATACGGGCCGAACAAAATTAGGGGTTTTACAACGTGCTATACAATATCATCTGATGTATTATCTTACCAAGACATTTTATCTTCTTATAAGCATTTCATTGCATCCATATTTACTCACTGTGAATCCATTAAATATAAACAAACTATTCAAGATTCAGTTTGGGTCCATGTCATGAGTAGTGAATTGGAAGCTTTGGATCAAAATTAAACTTGTGTGATCGTTGATTTATCCCCAAGTAGGAAATTCATTGGTTGTAAAGACGTATATAAAATAAATTTTAATTCTCATGGAATAATAGAAAGGTATAAAGCTCGTTTTCTAGGAGAAGGATTTACTCAAATCGAAGATATAGATTTTGTCGATACTTATTCTCGTGTAGGATTTTAAAGTTCCAATTATTACTCCAACTCTTCTTTATTGCAATAGTCAATCCGCTTGCCACATCACCAACAATTCTTCTTTTCACGAAAGATCCAAACATATCAAAATGGACTGCCACATTGTGAGAGAGAAACTACAACAACAAATTTTCAAACTTCTATATCTATCACTTTTTATTTAAATCATAATCCTTTTAACACTTTAATAAGCAAGCTAGAAATGATTAGCATACACTCACTAGCTTGTAGGGAGCTAATAGAAAAATAATTAGATTATTATGATTAATTTATTCTCCTGATATAGTTAATTGTCAGTTCTCCTTATTTGTAGTTATTATGTTATTGGGAGAGAAAAGATGCACATATAACCGCCAAGATTACTCTTTTCAGAGATCAATTACATGGCTGGAATTCAGATTACTCTTTTTGGAATTATTTGGGGACAGGAGGCCAAACTTTGAAGTTCAGGTATCCTAGCATATATAGAATTTTCATGTAATAAAGATAGAGTCCTGTGTAAACTGTTGTGTTAGATAAAGGTTGACCACAATTTTGATGAAGCTTTAAACATGGGTCCATTGGATTGAAACTCAGTTTAAAGCTCAAATTTACAGCATCCTGCAAAAAAACAACAGTAAAACCAATGGGATTACGAGTTAAAATGAGCAGCCAAGGTTAATATGATGCAAACTGTCGTTATTATCACAATACTTATGATGCAAACGAGCCTTGTATTTATCAACTTTTCCATTAGTCCTATATTTGATTTTAAAAATCGAGGAGGCTAAAAGGTGAGTGTCCAAATGTTATTTTTAGAAAGAGCTGCTACTTCATCTTGAATTGCCTCTGCATAATTGGTAGACTAAGAATTATGGCAATCATTGAAACAAAAATTATGATGAGGGGGAGAAAAATTGTCATAAGAAATATAATTAGAGATAAGATATAGACTACCTTTGTGATGATAAAAAATGTTGACATTATATTTGGGAAGCTTGACACTCATAATCCTATAAATAGGAAGAAGATTTAGTGTGTCCATGAGACCTCCTAGGGGAAGAGGGAGGAGCAATAATGGGGATGACAGGCTCTTAATTGCTATAAGAACCGTGGGATAAATTTGGATTTCAGGCTCTAATGTGTGATTTATTCAAAGCATAACCACTATATTGCCATGATTTCAGGAAAGACATTGTCGACCGTCATCAATCGGATGAGGTAGGGTTGTATCAATGAACCTTAATTTATTCTTTGATAGAAGAACCACAAGCATAGATTTTGATCATGAATGGTAGTTGTCACTAGGTAAAGGTGGTGTCACTAATGCAAGTCCATGATTGTCACTCGGGTGCATAAATAACAGGACTAACATATCTTACTTGTAAATGCACGTCGACATCATCGTCCGTCTGATGTAACGCCTAAAAAAGACATTACAACAAGAAATGTGTAACCCCTAAAATTAAACTATGAATCTTGATAATTTTTTTGTATATAATACAGATAAACCTAAAATTTTCAAGTAGTCCATTTATTATAGTTGTAAGGACTACACTTTCAATTTTGTTTCAAATCGTTGCAAGTAATAATTAAAACGGTAGTATTAAGTGTCAAACTCAATGATTGTGTTTTATTATTGAATAATATTTATTACTAAAATTGAACAAAAACTTTCAGAATTGATTGAAATAATATTTAAAACTAACAACAATAATAAAATTGATCATTTATAATAAGAAAAATGTCAGGATGAGTTTCACTTTGAATCCAACCTTGGTGTCTAATTTAATCTTAGTTAGTGAATTCTTTTATTGAATTATTATTGAATTCTCTTTATTATTTTTGCCCTAATGTATTAGTGACAAAAACTTTAATTCCAAAGCAACCCCTAATTCTTTGGTGAATTTAATATTAGAATTAAGCCTTACAATACAAAAATTCTCTTGTTAAACTATTGCCGTTGCAACTAATTTAATTAGTTTCATGACCTGCATCTATCCTTATACTACAATATCATGAACTTCTCATCTCAAGCACTCGTAAAGTTCATTTCCGTTTCAAAATACGAATCGTAGAACATTTTAAAGTTGATCAAGCAATAAAAAACACTAAACACATAAATAAGAAAAATAATTCAATAAACTCATTCATATAACTAGAAATCAAATTAGAAAAATAAGGGTTTCATCTTGTTTCACTTATTCCTAACAAATAGGATTTAGTTACTCTTGACAAAGATATAAAAGATAGAGATTAGAGAAGAATTACAAGAAATATTCATGAATGATTTTGGATAAAACTGCTCCAACGGTGTTAGAAACAGTCGTCTCTGAGTTTATCTGTTAGGGCACAAGTCTCCAAACTTCGCAATAGACAACAACAAAAAATGTCTAAAAAGAGAGAAAAATATGTTTTAATGTGTTATGTTGCGTGTCGCACGCCCCAGGCGCGCTTCAGACACATTGTGGCGTAAAAGAGACATATTGTATAGGCATAAATGCGCCCCCAGGCGCAGGCTGCGCCCTTCAGGCGCAAAGCCTCTTCTATCTACCATTTAGTGCATTTTCTCCTCTTTTGAATCAAAATTTGATTTTGGTGTCTTCATAAAAGTTGTGGCTATGGATCTTAGCTTTTATTTGCACTTGGTGTGACTCTAATTGGACATCTAAAACTTCAGATAAGGATGAAGTACTCCACATTAGTCGTGTTGATTTCTCACCAAAATTCAGCACTGCAATAAAATAAAAAAACAACGCAAAACTACAAAAAAAGATCTACTTAATCAAGGAAATAAGAACATAAATATTTCATTAAATCCAAGAACTAAAATCAATAAAATATATCAAATAAATCCTTAAATTAACTAATGATTAAAGATAAATAATTCTAAAAACAATGAAAAACTAGATTATGGCCCGCGCGTTGCGCAGATATTAATTAATTAATTTTATAAATTTAATAAGTAATATTTTATGTATTATAAATATAGTTATCTTATAATATTGCTTTATTGATTTGTAATAATTGAATATGATTAGGAATATTAAAATGAGGGAAAATAATATTTATCACAATCATCTAATTTAATTTTTAAAATATTTTATAAAATTCAAATGACAACTTATTATATAGGATAATTGTTTGACTCATTGTACCTTGATTGTCAATTTATTTTTCAACATATAATGATATTTGTATTTATTTGATGAAATAATATGTATAATACAAACCCAAAAATAAGATGTAAAAATTAAAAAATATGATTGACTATTTAATATTTTTTATTTTAAAAAAATGTTAATGTTGAATTATATTGTAGCGTAATCTAAATTTATTTGTTTTTATTAGTACGATGTTTTAATTGCGAGCATGAGAAGTTGTTGTAAAAAATAAATTATTGAATATATTTCATCAAGAGTTTGAAATTTATTTTATTAAAGATTTACATATACTTTAAATTTATTTTAGGTATTAAAAAGTTTTAACTAATTGTTTGTGCAATTGAATTATAGTTATGTTGATATGTACCAAAAATAAATTCTATTAAAAAATAATTTAATTTTATGTAATACTTAATTTTTCATTTATTTTTTAACATTTAAATTATCATTATAATAAGGAAAATTAAAATAAAAAATAGCTT
>JBBPBR010000007.1:41790622-41811061 GCA_037974775.1 Cicer pinnatifidum
CCATCTAATCTCTATCTACTATCCCTCTCATTCTCTAGTATATCTATCTAAATCTCCTTTTTATCATCTCTAAATCTCCTTTTTATCATAAGCAAATCAGTGAATTTAGATACTCAATTTCATAATTTTTTTATCCTCTTAAAAAATAAACTTATAAATAAATCATCACAAAAATATGCATGTAATAGATTTTGGAGATTATTTTTCAATATTAAAAAATGAGCCCTTAATACCAATTTACATGATGTTCTACCTTACCAATTTACATGATGTTCTACCTTACCAATTTACATGATGTTCTACCTTACCAATTTACATGATTCTCTACACATATCAATGTACACATGATGTTCTACCTTACCAATTTAGTTTTATTGTCATCACATCTTGCAACAATTCTTTAATCTCTTATAATTTTTTGCATATTTTTTAGTTGTTATTCTAATTGATATTTAACTAAACAAGTAAAATAACATATTAAAAAAAAATTATAGAGTAACCTACCATTTACCAAATTTTCAAATGATAAACAAAGTTACAGTTTAATTATCTATAATCACTAGTTCCATTATCCACATTCACACGATACGATATAGTTTTATATTTTATTATTATTTTCTAAAATCTTTAAAAATACAAACACTTACTATTAGTCTAATCCATTTGGCAGACATATTTTAAAATATTAATGTAATTGATTATATATATATATATATTAATATTTTAAATTTGATAATTTATTAGGTGACTTATTTTATTTTAAAATATATATGAATTTTTTATTTTTTTTGGTAATTAACATGTCATTATTTGTTTTAATGTTTTTTTTATATACTTAATTTTTTGGTAATTAACATACAATTTATTATGTATATTTAGTTTTTTGATAATTGTTTTTTTTTTTTATAAAATATATAGATAATTGTTATTTTTTTTAATTTATTTACGAAATATATAAATAATTGTTATTGTTTTCTATAACACGTTACACCTGTCCTTTATTTATTTATTTTTTTTACCGGTTCACCTCACCACTTTTTCATTTTTTTTTTTAACCCGTTCACCTCACCACTTTTTCACTTCCCTAAGAAAACATTTAATTTTTGTTTCTCTACTAAACCACTCATTCAATTGATATGATGCCATTTCATGTCATCTGATGCCATTGTCCATTTCAACGTTTCAAAGTTTATTTTCTCAGTTTCACTTGAATTTGTTATTTTAGGCTATTTCAACATTCCAGTATTTCAACATTACAGGTTTCCTTTTCCATCTTCATTTTAATTTGTCATTTGTAGTGCATCTATCCTTGAATTTTAGAGATAGTGAAGAAAATTGTTGGAATAAATCACGAGACATTTTGCTGATAGAGGAAATATGAGTCATTTCATTTAACTACATTATATTATTGAAAATTTAATATTACAACAATTTTATAATTTGTTAATGTTGTTATTAAATAAAGTTTCTATTAATTCATGATAAATTTAAATTTTGCCTGTAGTTTCTATTAATTTATGTGTTTTTGCTGTCTATTACTTAAATATTTGTTTTTTAAAATTTAAACTTAAATTACTTGTATTCATATGTTTAGGAAGTAATATCAACGAGGGCCATATATTGTCATTATACTTGTATCAAGTTTCATTATTTGCATATTTGAGTATAAATTCGTGTCATAGAGCTTATTATTTTTTTTTTTCATTTTCCTTTTAAGATGGAAAATCAATTTGGGTTGCTTCAATCAAAGGAATCAGAAACTAGCTCTTCTCCCACACAAACTCAAAATCAAAATACATCTAATGATCATGTGGGTAGCTCTGAGAAGTCTAATTCTCAACCTTTTGTTGTTAAAGATGGTGATGCTATTGAATTCACTAATGATAGCAAGAAAAGAAAGACATCTGTGGTTTGGAATCATTTCATTAAAAAAACTATTAATGGAGAAGAAAAAGCTATATGCAATTATTGCAACAAGGCCTTGGCAGGTAAAAGATCTGATGGAACAAATCATTTGCGTAGACATTCTGAGTCTTGTAAAAGAAGGCCATATAAAGATATAAGACAAGCTATCTTGTTGAAAGAACAGAAGAAGGTAGATGGGTCATCTACTTATTTGAGTAATTATCATTTTGATCCGGAGAAGTCAAGAGAAGATCTTTCTAATATGATAATACTTCATGAGTATCCCCTTTCAATGGTAGATCATTTGGGCTTTAGAATATATTGTGAAGGTCTTCAACCTTTGTTCAAGATTCCTTGTAGAAACACAATTAAAAATGATATTATAAAGATATTTCAACATGAAAAAGGGAAGATCATGGGGCTTTTAGAAAAGATTGGGAGTAGGATTGCTTTAACAACAGACATGTGGACAGCTAGCAACCAAAAGAAAGGGTATATGGTCATTACATGTCACTACATTGACGATGATTGGAATATGCAAAGTCGCATATTACGGTATGATACTTACATATTTGTAAACGTTATTAATTGCATATAGTTTTTTTTTCATTATGTTAACATTTTAAAAATTATTTTACATGGCAGGTTCGTGTATGTAGAATGCCCACACACAGCTGAAACTCTTTCGAAGGTTTTGGTAGAGTGCATGATAGATTGGAACATTGATAGAAAATTGTCAACCATCACTTTGGATAATTGTAGCACTAATGACGCTCTTGTTGGTATGTTGTTAAACAAACTTGATTGTTCTAATCTTATGCTTGATGGTCAATTATTTCATATGAGGTGTTGTGCCCATATTTTAAATTTAATTGCTCAAGATGGTTTGAGTGTTCTTGGAGATGGTATAGAGAAGGTTAGGGATAGTGTTTCATTTTGGACAGCCACGCCTAAAAGAGACCAAACTTTTAGGGAAGCAGCACGTCAATTAAAAGTTCCCATCACTAAGAAACTTATTCTTGATTGCAAAACTAGGTGGAATTCTACTTATCGTATGCTTACTGTTGCACTAGAATATAAAGATGTTTTTATTCGTTTGAAAACAAGAGAGCGTTTGTATACATGTTTGCCTACAACAAATGAGTGGGAAATAGCAAAAGAAATTTGTAATAAGTTGCAAGTCTTTAATCGTGTAACTGAGATATTTTCAGGTACACAATATCCCACAACAAATATATTTTTTCCATTGATTTGTGAAATAAAACTCTCTTTGAAACAATGGCAGACTTGTTCAATTGAGGTTATTAGAAATATGGCTTCTACAATGGTTGATAAATTTGAGAAATATTGGTATGTTATTCATGGTATTATGGGGATTGCCATTGTTTTGGATCCAAGATTTAAATTCAAGTTGCTAGAGTACTTTTATCAGAAACTTTATGGAAGTTTGTCTTCAATTGAAATTAACAATATCAAGAAATTATGTTACTTATTATTTGAAGAATATCAAGCTAAAACCAATGGATTGGTGGAAAGTTCAACAGAAAAGTTCAATGAGAATGAGTCAAATTTAGAAAATGGTAATTGTGCCAATTTTCTTAGCGGTTATGATTCATATGTGAATGATACCAATGATGTGCAATCAAAATCTGAGTTAGATCTATACTTGGAGGAAAAGGTATTGCCTAGGAGTGCTACATTTGATATTCTTGGATGGTGGAAAACAAATGGAATCAAGTATCCAATTTTGCAAAAAATTGCCAAAGATATTTTGGCCATTCCGATTTCTACTGTTGCATCAGAATCTGCTTTTAGTACTGGTGGTAGATTGTTGAGTCCTCAACGGTCTAGACTTCATGAGGATACTTTGGAGGCACTTATGTGCTCCCAAAGTTGGATAAAACATGAAAAACAAGGTAATAATTATTTCAATATACTATTTATTCAATTAAATTTGTGTTTAGTTTAACTATTTATTTTCTTTTATGTTTTAGCAACTATTGGTATCGTTGGACCGCTGCAATATTTAGAATCAAAAGATAAACGTTTGCAAACTTTTCAAGAATCTGATTCTGATGAAGAGGTAAATAATTTTGATTTTTTATTTAAGAGTTTTTTATGTTATTAATAACGACTTTATAATTATAAATAACTAATATAATACACATATCAATTTTTTTACAGATCTCGGAGAATAATGCCCAAGAACTTGCAACTTCATAAAATATTATTTATGATGTTTTGATGTTTATTGTAGTAATGTGATATGTTTTGATACTACACAAGGATGATTAATTTTGGAGAATACTATCCAAGGACTTGTAATTTGATATGTTTAGTGTAGTAATATTATTTTGGAGGATATGGTCAAAGGACTTGTAATTTGATATGTTTTGGATATTTTGAGTTACAAAATATTTTGGTTTGTAATATTTTATGATTATGATTTGGACGTGAGATATTTGGAAATTTCTTAAATTTAATTGCAATGCGATTATTTATCGATCTATTTTTGTTAAAGTGTGGGTAATGGGTATGGGTACGGGCACTTAAGTACCCAAAGGGTAAGGGTATGGGTATTTAAGTCGATACCCATGAGGGTATGGGTACGGGTATGGGTATTTTTTTAAACTGCGGGTATGGGGACGGGCACTATAGTACCCTACCCAAACCCTACCCATTGCCATCCCTAATATCAATGTAACATAAAAGCAATTCACTATAAAGTGTTGACCTACTATGATGTGATTATTTTGATGATGAGAGCACCTTTCACGCTTTTTATCAATAACACTATAGAATAATGTGAATTTTTTTTAATAAATCATCCTTGCCACCATCTCTCATATTCTGAATTAATATTTTTATAGTGTTGACTAACTATATAGTATTGAGAATATCTTGGGATTTATGTTGTAAAGCTTGACAAAAAAAATGTATAATTCCCATAATCTTTTTTATCATGTGCAAAATTAATATGAACTCAAATGAATTCAAAAACTAATAAGCAGCATTAGCATTTGCACATGTAGAATAACTTAATCAATTTTCCTCTAATATCTTTAAGAATCACACAAGTGTTGAGACAAATTTTCAATTTGATGTTTTAAAGATAACAAACATATTAATTTATATTTTTAAGATTCAGGTTATTTTGTGATCTAACATGTCCTTTTCAATGTTTTTAGATTGAAAATAGGAATTGATTTTAAATCTAAGCATCTTATTCATACAAGAACATAGAATCACTAAAAAATACACAAAAATAACATTTTTCCTATTGAGGAAAAACGTTCTGTTTGTTGGAATTTTATGATAGAAACATTTCTCACATGTTCAAGCCAAAATGAGCACCTTAAGTGAATCGAGGCAACTGAGCGATGAACAAGGAACAACTTTTATTTTGAAGTCATTTAAAAAATATTGCCTTTAAGATACAACTTTTATGTTGAAGTCTTTTCTCCAACAACAATCACAAGCTCTCCTCATATATAAAATAAGAATGGTTGTTGAACATGAAGAACAAAATTCTAAGCTACAACAACATCAATTACTTGTTTTATTCTCCAATTTCTCATAACACTTTTTTTATCATACACACTTAACTTTATGCTCTTTAAGATCGAGTTCTATACTTTTGAGTGTGTTGATTTATTTTATTTTTCTTCTCAATTTTTTTTTTTGAGTTTTCATAATAAAAAAACCCATACACTTAATCATATACTGTAAAAATCTCTCAAAGAATTTTCTTTGTTATTGTTAAGAGTGACATTATGTTAAGTCTATTTAGAATTAGATTGTAAGTCTATTGAGACTGTAATAATACAACTTGCATGCCACCTAAAACTTTGATAATACAAGTTGTGATCTAAAAAAATTAGTAAAAGTGTTGAAAAAACGTTCTCTTCAGTAAAATAATAGAAAATATTACAAGGTGTAAGAATTGGATGTAGCCCAAAGTTAAAGGAGAATCAAGATAAATTTACATGTGATTCTCTTTAACTTGATCTTTTACTCTTATACACTACTCACTGTCGTTTACATTTTTTATTACAAATTACTTTTATAAAGAATGTTCTCCTTATTTTAAATAAACTTTCTTATCCAAGTGATAATTTGATATAATTGCTTTTATAAGGTCACAATTCATACCCCTTTTCTTGTGACATAATATTTTACTTCAACAAGTTGGATTATGCAAATTTATCATACCACAAATAGAAAAAAAAAATGAGTTGCAACGAGTATCTCTAACTCATTTCAGAGTGTCAATCTAATTTGGTTCATCGATCTCTAACAAAAGTAAAATCTCCTCTAATATGGCATCTTTCAATTCATTATGACATTTCCTAAAGGAACATATATAAGGCTTTCAATTCATTCAAATTCCCTCTCATATTATTAGCACCATCATACGCTTACTCACAAATATCTAAAACCTGAAGAACATGTCGAGAAAAGAACACCACAAATTGTTTTTTTTTTAAAGTGATAACCATAGTCTTCTCAACATGCATAAGATCGAAAAATTGTTCTTGTATACAACTATTTTTATCTATAAACTTCAAAATAATAAATTTGCTCCCTCAGAGATCTATTACGCAATTCATCAACAAATATACAAAATTTAGAATCTCCGATCTCTTATTAGATATAGCTTTTTAGTATACTATACATGAAATGCAAAACTTCTTTTTTGAATTTTATGAGGTATACTTTGAACTATATGAAGAATTCTCTAACACCACTTTTTGAGCACTTGAGACTAAGTTTATAGTTGCTGATTTGATTGGAACTATGCAAATTAATGAAATTAATTATGATGTTCATAGATAGATTGAATTAGTCTTGAGAAGTTTTACAAGCATTATTGTGAGATGAACAAAGATTCTCTTCAATCTCTATTATGATTTTGAGTGCATGAAATTTATAGAATGAGTGAAAGTATTCTTTATGGAAATGAAAGTTCTAATCAGTTTATAAATGAGACATGACTTGGCTAGCAAAAAATAATGTATTTTAACTGAAATAACCACTTTGTAACTGTTAATATTTATATATTCACCATAACAAAATACTAATAAAATTTATATTAAATTTTTTTACTGGAATACACAAAGGAAAACCCTTCCCAATAAAACAAAACCATTGTTCTTAATGCAATTCCTTAATTGGGTATGATCATGACATGATACCGTGTTCAATCCAAATTAATTGCTTTATAAATATATGAAAATAGACAATTATAGAAGTGCATGATATATGAAATATTTGTATAGGAAACCATTGAGATATGCAATCGAATTAATTGTGATAGGACAATTTATACGCAAGAAATCTGGGTTAATTACGTAAACATTGAATAGTCCTAGATTTAAAATGCAATAACGATAGAAAAACTTCTAACAAATAATTCAAATCAAACACATTACGCTATTATTGATTTTTTTCAAAAGTAGTTTGGTATCAATTACAATCAAAATAACGCGAATGTTCAAATAGAATTCATGTCCAAACTCAGATATAAAAAATATAATGAAAAGATATTCATGAAAAAAAATATTATTATAGAGAGAAAAAATTACAATCATATTTTTATATTATATTAGTTTCTCTACTTTGTTATCATTTGTAGAGTATATCTAGTCTCAATTTGAATGAATGAGAGTTTATTCCTTTATTATATTGAACACTTACAAAATCAATTGATAATTGTTTGAGCATCTCCAACGGTAGACAAATACGTTCGTTCGTTGGCGTGTAGTTACGTAAAATTCAGTTTTTTGCAAATTCACCATTGGAATTGTGCCAATTTTATTCTTTTTTTTAATTAATTTATGCTAGTTAACTTCTTTTTAATTTATTTATGTCATGTATTTAACATTTAATTTTTTTTTAAATTTAAATTTAAATTAAAATAATGTATAATAATATTAATTGAAATATTTAAATTAATATTTTAAATTATAATAAAATTAAATATAAAAAAATATTAATGTATAAATTAAAGTTATGAGATCTAATATGATGTTTTAAAAGTTAAATTGTAAACAATGACTAAGTTGCTTCAAGATGATGAGTTGTTTCAAGATGATGTGGCATAGTGGACCTTATCTAATGAATCTATGTTGAGTTCACCATTGGAGATACTCCTACAAAGATTGTACAACAATCCTTTTTTTCCTAAATTTTCATAAACCTTATTTTTTGAAATAACGATCAAGAATAGATTTGAACCACTATTTTCAAGATGAAGACAACTTAAGAAATCGATCTTGCAAAATATAAACCTCTAGAGTAACTACCTCTTTAGAAATTGAAAAGAAACCCCTTTTTAGACCTCCGACGTGCAACTGCTTGATATCTCCTCAATTGCTCATGTTTAGAACAATCATCCGAACAAGAGATGAATTCGGCTCCACTGGAGTCATTGAGCCCACATTAACACATTCAAGCATTGATAGTCATTCAATCAAAATTAGATGATTTAGATTTAAACTCGTTATTTTAAATTATATAGATGAATTTACAATTAGTATTTGTGAACTGGTTGATCAATATCATACATACATCGATGGTCTGGATAGGTGAATGCATGAAATTTCCAAATACAAGGAATCTAAATTCAACAAGAGATACCTCACCCTTGTTGTTTCTCACTCAAAAACACACAAAACTTGCAGCAAAAAAGTTTTAATCTTGATCATGATCTTGCATGAACGAATGATGATGAATAGATGAAATATTTCAATATTAGAATGATGAAACATATCAATATTTAATGAATATGAGTTAGTTAGTCAATATAAAATGCATCATAACTAAAATAACTAATTTGCAACTATCAAAAATTCATTTTGCAAGTTGTGTGAATAAATTTATATTCTGGTGAATTTATTCATAGGTTTTTTGACAGCCCAATATTTGATTCAAAAGTAGTGTGAATTGATTCACAAATTTGTGAGTCAATTCAAAAAATCTCTTGGAACTTATGTGAGTTGATTCACAAACATCCTAGAATGGTTTCAAATATATTAGTAAATAAACCTACAAATATATAATTCAAGATGTTGAAAATCACATACAAAAGATTTTAGTGGTGTTCTAAACATATTCCTAAAATGAAACTAATGTTATGCATGATAAAAATGAGGTTTTCACAAGTTTTCTTCTTCCTGATTCAAGAATATTTGTGGCTATTGTGAATTGTAGAATCTATAAAGACACCAAAAACTTTCTAAATTTAAATAAATCTAGTTTTGACATACATCGAAACACACTAAGTCGATCCTAATGAAAACATGCATTTACATAATCAACTTTTCATAACTTAAATAAAAGACGACACATCATATAAGATTGGCTAAAACATGCAATACATAGCCTATTCCACTGTCACCACTAGGATTATCACAATATAATGGTTGATGTAGACATAGAGATCATGGACCATCTTTATTTAATAAATCGACTTCATCTAATTTATGTATATCTAGAGTTAATATCTTCATATTACCTTAATCAATGAAACACATATTACTAACATGATTTTATACAAAAGAACAACTCATTAATGTTCAATATATGAACATTCAAATAGAATAAAAATATTTAACAAAAGTAAAGTTAGTTTGAAAATAAATAGAATCAAAATATTTACTTATTAAGAATGATTATAGTATATGGGAAAAGAATATGATTAAAATCTCTTTGAATCATCAGTTGCACAAAAACAAACGAAATTGAAATCAATTTAGATTTGAAAAATAGAGTGTTTAAGGATTTATGAGACACTTGAACTTACCAAAATGAAAACTTACGAATTTTTGAAGTTAAAACGTCCTTATATATCTAGGTTGTGCGGAATTGACTATGTAACACTAAGAACAATTGTTATTTTTGAATTTTGGTCAATATAAGTTTATAAGAAACAAAACTCTAATCGATTAATTGAGTAAAAATAGGTTTAATTAATAATGAGCTTGTGTAATAATCAATTACCCAACTTATACTAGTTGATTAATATTTCCTCTAGTGATGTTATTTCGATGTCTAATCATCCAAAGATCTAACGATTGACATTCCTGTATTCTCAAGGCTTAAAACTAATTAATAAAAACTTGAGTGTTACACTTATTGTCCAAATGTATTTACTATCAACCAATATTTTAATCAAGGTCAATGTTAGCACTTCTTTTATAAAAAAAAAAAAAAAAAAATTGCAACGGTCAATATTAGTAATTGATATTATTATAATGTTAGGATTTTGTTTGAAGGTGATAATTGAACTTGCACCCTCCTTATCGCTAAAATCTCAAACTCCTCTTATTCATCTAGTGAACCAACCTTATATATTTTTTTGTTATAAGAGGTTAATGTTAGTACTAATATAGTGTATATGTAGAGATAAAGATATATTAAATCATATTTACATGATAATAAAATTTTATTTTATTTTTTTGAAGGGAGGAAGGGTCATGATCCTTGTCCCCCTCCCAAGATCCGTCCATATCTCAACACAAGATTATGAAAACTTATCAACATTATTGATGATTTATAATGTATAAAAAGTACTTCAAACTTAAATTCCAAGTCATATGTGTATTTGCTTTCTCTCGCTAAACTCAGTACTCTTATGATACTAATATTTTTTTTTTAGAAACATGTAAAATATTTTATGTTAAATATGTACTTACACTTTGATTATTATTTTATTATTATGTAGAAATCACTTATTAAAATAAAATAAGAGAAAAAATAACATAAATATTTGATTCCAAACTAAAAAAATAGTCCTAAAACACCTCTCCTATTTGTAAAAAAGTGAGGTGGCTAGATTTTTTTTATGAAGGCGGCTACTTCTGAATATAAATTTTTTTTCAATGAATCTTCAAATAATCGTATAAATGTGTGTCTATTATTAAAAAAATGTCCCTTCACGTAACACCCTATATTCTAAAAATATTTTAAAGCACAAATATAATTAAAACACGAGTAAATTAATACACAATTAAAACAAAACACATTCGATCATAAAAGATCGTAATTTGAAAATATGTTGAAATAACAAAATCAAATAGATCAACCCTAAAAATTGTCACACTAAATCGAGCTAATTCTACACAATCTTAATTTATTGGTCGACTAACATGTCTACAAACAACATATAATAAATAACTATCTACTTCATTGATGGAATGCCAATGACTATGTCTCTTCCTCACTAGCGAGTGCTTCATCTGCCATTATCTCATCATGTACCCACAAACGTAGTGAGTAAGCATACACATAGAAAACAAACAACGGTAAATCATCATTTTAAAGGTATAATCTAACGAAGCAAACTATATTAAATATACAATCAACGATTAAAATTTACAATAAAAAATATAAATAATACATGATAGTTATTTTTGAATACTATGTAAGACAAAGAACAATTGTTATTTTTGAATTTTGGTCAATATAAGTTTATAAGAAACAAAACTCTAATCGATTAATTGAGTAAAAATAGGTTTAATTGAGTAAAAATAGGTTTAATTGGTAATGAGCTTGTGTAATAATCGATTACCCAACTTATACTAGTTGATTAACTATTTACCTCTAGTGATGTTATTTCGATGTCTAATCATCCAAAGATCTAACGATTGACATTCCTGTATTCTCAAGGCTTAAAATTAATTAATAAAAACTTGGGTGTTACACTTATTGTCCAAATGTATTTACTATCAACCATTATTTTTATCAAGGTCAATGTTAGCACTTCTTTTATAAAAAAAAATTTGCAACGGTCAATATTAGTAATTGATATGATATTATTATAATGTTAGGATTTTGTTTGAAGGTGAGTATTGAACTTGCACCCTCCTTATCGCTCAACTCTCAAACTCCTCTTATTCACCTACTGAACCAACCTTATATATTTTTTTTTTGTTATAAGAGGTTAATGTTAGTACTAATATAGTGTATATGTAGAGATAAAGATATATTAAATCATATTTACATGATAATGAAATTTTATTTTATTTTTTTGAAGGGAGGGAGGGTCATGACCCTTGTCCCCCTCCCAAGATCCGTCCATATCTCCACACAAGATTATGAAAACTTATCAATATTATTGATGATTTATAATGTATAAAAAGTACTTCAAACTTTCTCTCGCTAAACTCAGTACTCTTATGATACTAATATTTTTTTTTTTAGAAACATGTAAAATATTTTATGTTAAATGTACTTACACTTTGATTATTAATTTATTGGTCGACTAACATGTCTACAAACAACATATAATAAATAACTATCTACTTCATTGATGGAATGCCAATGACTGTGTCTCTTCCTCACTAGCGAGTGCTTCATCTGCCGTTATCTCATCATGTACCCACAAACGTAGTGAGTAAGCATACACATAGAAAACAAACAATGGTAAATCATCATTTTAAAGGTATAATCTAACGGAGCAAAGTATATTAAATATACAATCAACGATTAAAATTTACAATAAAAAATATATATAATACATGATAGTTAGACAACAATCCTAATCATCAAGTACTTCACGTTGGATCATTCTCACTCTAGATTGATAGGATAAAAAAGACACTTACTACTCTACGAACAAGATTGTCTAGTAAGGGTATTCAATGGAATATCCAAGTGGTGCCCCACCTTTACATAAGACTTTCCTATACTAATAACTCGCTCAAGGTATCCTCAACTTTCAAGCTCTGGTTTTATCATAACATAACCCTAATATGTCATACTATATAAATGCAACGCATCTTAGGCAGTACATAACATTTATCATCAACAATGTCTGTCTAACAATACATAACCCATATCTACGATTAGATGTGCTATAACAAATTAACGTTTATCATAAACACATCAAGGAATATGTATAATAAATAACATTAACTTTGTCCTAAATCTTTAGTCTATAACTTAATATCTAAATACTTGTAACTAGTTAGTTAAGTATTGGTAACCTAATTATTCATTATGACTTAATTTAATCAATTAATTTTGAGACTCTAATTGATTTATTAATTGCTTAGTAATTTTCTGATTCTAATAATTTACTTAATTGATTATCTAAACCTTATTAGTTGATTATCCTTAACTCATTATATATTTTAACTCCTGATTACTATCCTAATCATTTAAAGGGTTTCACTAATTGATTATTAATTAAGTTAGACATTATTCATTTCTAGACATTATTTAAGCCATAACCAAAGTCTAAATATCAAGTATTCTTTCTTAATTTAAACTAATCGATTATTCCTATGTCACAATCCGATTATTCTATCTTAACTTTGATATTTTTGTTGATTTTTTCAAAATTAGTTTTTGTATTTATACTAATTTCTCTATTTATTTCTCGTATGTGGAGTACATCTTGTCCCAATTTAAATAAATGAAAGTTTCTTCCTTTATTATATTGAACACTTACAAAATCAATCGACAATTGTTATAAAATTTGTAACAACCCCTTCTTTTCTAACATTCATAAACCTTATTTTTTGAAACAACCTTCAAGAATAAATCTAAACCATTATCTTCAAGACGAAGATAACTCATAAAATCAATCTTGCAAGCTATAAACCTATAGAATAGCTACCTCTGTAGAAATTAAAAGAGACATCAATTTTTAGATCTTCGACTGCAGCTGATTAATATTCCCTTAGTCGCTCACTTTTAGAACAATCATTCCAATAAAAGATGGATTCAACTCTACTACAGTCAATAATTCCACATTAACACATTTGAAACATTGATAATCATTCGATAAAAATCATATGATTTAAATTTAAACTCGGTATTTTAAATTATATATATAGATGATTTAAATTATATAGGCTTGCGTTTATAAATGTTTTAACGATGTGTTGGCACCTCATTTAAATAAGTTTAAAAACATATAGAATTTATCTTTTGGAAAACATTTCTTCATTAAAATTGTAAAAAGAATAAAGTTAAACTACTTCATAATTATTACTTTTGAGGGTGTGATAGTAAGTGAACACATTAGATGAACATAAAGATGTCCAACGTACATGATGACACAAAGATGATTCTCTAAAGGATTGGGAAAAAAATAAGTGGTCTTAAATAAGAGTCATTTGCACATGAGATTCCTAAGAAGTCTCACACACACTCACACACATCAACACATAGTATTATTAATGTCAAATGTATTGTCAATTCATGGATAGATATACTTAAGTAGTGCTTTTGAAGCCAAGTGAACACATCTTTCAAATAGCTTTCAATGCCTTGATATAAGGCTTTGTGGGGTTGAAGTGACCACTATCAACGAATCCAACAAATTCTTTGTCCGTCTTCGAAAGAGACCTCATCGTCATTAATCATTCGCATAACGCGATATTTTTATATAAGTGTCAATTATTTAAGCACCATTTTATTTGTCATTTGAATTTTGTTTGTGTAAAACATTTTACATAATCAATACATTATAATTAATTATAATTAATTATGTAGGTGATTTTAGAAAAATTATTATAATTAATTATAATTAATTATGTAGGTGATTTTAGAAAAATTGTTATAAAATTTAAATATTTTTAATGATTTTATAAGTATGATTGATCGATATTATAAAAATTATTATTAATGCGGATGTGTATGTATTAAATCCTTATAATTTTAATTAGCTAAAATAATTGAATATTACTTTTGCATGTAGATCTAATTTAATTTCTAGGCATGTGTATCATATGTTTATCGTTTTTTCTAAAGATATCATATCATATGCTTATCATGGCATATTATTTGATTTGCTATTATGATTGAAACAATTTCTTTTTACTAAGATGTATATGTCTTCTTCTACTTTTCCTTCTGTCTATTAAAATCAAGTATATGTTTTTAAGGTCCCTTTTTCCATAATGCCTCTTTCTTTTTCTATGATATATAATTGAATATTCTTACAATTTTTTTTTTTTGCAACGGAGTAATTTTTCATACAATTTTATTTAAGTCTAATTTTGACTAAAGTCTCAATTTGCTCTTTAAAATTATAGATCTGTATTCTCATTTAGTTCCTTTAATTATTGATATTCCAAAATTATTTCTAAAAATTTATAATTTTAATCCAATCCATCAATTTATTGGTTTTTGCAAGGATCATAATGAGATTAGATTGAAAATGTTGATGATGAATTTGAATCTAGGTGAATAATGTCAAAGGTGCATTTGATAATTGATTTGAATTGGACCAAGTTGAATGGTTGACTTTAATTCTAAAAGTATGTTTTGTGTTCGATGATGGGACAGTACTAACAAACACCTTGACGCTCAAGTAAATAGTTGTTTAAAGAGAGTATGCAGTAAAATAGAATGAAAAATGTGTACATTTTTTTATGTTGGAGACACTATTTATATAGAAAAAAAACTCTAACCTATTGGAGACAAGGTGTAAACGGCGTTGAATACCGAAAATTCTTCGTCGAGAAGAGCGAGAGTAATCGTCTCCGACCGTTGAGCTAGGTTTGGCCGTAAGTCCAAAAACCCTAATACTTTCGCAAGAGGTAGTCGTAATCATGCCAAAAAAATTTATTTAATCCATTCTTCTTGTGATCACTACATATTGGTCCCGAGGGAGTTATGTTAAACATGCATAATCATGTCCATGTATCTTAAAGTGGAAATAAGACCAGACATTTAGAACACAAACCATGTGTCAATTTTAGCTTCACCTCATGATCATATAATTTGTATGCTAGCTTCAACATTATGGCATTGATCAACACCATGGTTCTTTATCACATCGACAGATTATAATATTTTGTCTTCGGCAATTTTTTTTTTAAGAATAAAAAAAAAATTAAAGATTGCCAGCTTGTAAATTATTTTTAGCATCATGGTTTGTCATGTCTACATCATTGGCAAACACATATATAATTTGAAATGTTGAATAATATAACAAGAATTATAAAGTGCAAGAACTGAAATGATAATGAAACCTAAAGGTGCAAAGTTGTAAAATGAAGAAAATAATAAAAATGGAGAATTGAAAAATGAAATGGAGCTACCCTCTTACTTCTATGAAAAAAGAAAAAAAGTTAAATCTAAAATAAAAAAGAGGAAAATCTCTCAAAAATACTCAAAGTGTAAATTTTTCAACAAAGTTCATCTAACTATGTGATTTATACATAGAGAGAAAAAAAAGAAATCAATTTGTTGATTACTTAGAAAGAAAGAGGGAAAAATGCATTAAAGTAGTGTTACTCTTGATTGAATGTGTAACTCAACTATCTCTTGAATGCTTTTGACTCATATTTATGAAATAGAAGTTACAAAATCGGGAACTCAATTAGCTCCCAAAGCATCCGAGACAAATTGCTTCTACACACAAAAAGTACTCTTCTACCTTTTTGAAGTCTCATCTTTGTCCTATTACTTGCAAAACGACACAAGAAAATAAATTTAAGTGTTGTCTAATTAAATAAATCTTATGCATCTACATATTTTATTACAACTTAAATAAAATAAAATAAGAATGATAGAAATTCACGCACTCAATCCTCTTTCTTTATCCTTGAAACTATAAATTTCAAAATTCTTAAAGATTGAGTCTAAAGTACCCTCATAGGATCACATCAATTATGTTGGTAATTTCCTTCAAATTTGTAACATTTCATTTATTTTGAGGGAAATTGTATGGTTTTTGTAGTGGGGCATAAAAAATAATCAAACTAGAGACTCTTCTCTTATTTTAAAAACTCAATTTATCTTCTTTAATTTCTTATTTATGCTTACTACTTTTGGTTTTGAATAAAAGTTGTATTTCTTGCTTCCATTATCTTTTTATTCTTTACCTTTATATTCTCAATATATCTATGATCATGTGTGTTATTTACTAAATTCCAATTTTTGCTATTAGTTATAGGTGGTGATTATTTTAATTCAACCTTAGTGATTATCATGTTTGTGACTATAAAACTTATGGTTGCATGATCTTGGACATCAAATGAAGTACTGAATGTGAAGCTTGATATTCTTTATCTTAATTGCTATTAGTATATATCTAAATATTATCAATATCACATATCAATCACCACCTAAATGGGGAAATTACTCCATAGTACATATCCATTCTAAGGAAGCAACACATCACTCATCATTATTGAAACAAAATATTACCTTTGATTTAGGCAAAAACAATTTCCATAATACAAACTTAATAAAAAAACAATCACCTAATTAGGTCGCACAAGGCTTTACTAGATATCAATTAAGACCACCAACTCCTTTGCTTCAAAATAATTTGAACTTGGTCGAGTATCAAAGTAAACATTGGCCTCAAAATCATCTTAAACAAATACATATAGTCACAAATAGAGATTAATAATCATCATAGATACTTTGTGTACCTATTATTATAAAAAAAAAAAACAACAACAACAACAATTGAAAATACTTCCATAATCAAGGTTTTAAAAAATAATTCACAGTCAATAAAAACAACTACCACCAAAATCAAAAATACTATTTTTTTTTAATCTCATATATGGATAAACAACACATTTTTAGTATAGATCTAAACGTATTATCTAACCTAATTCTCTAATTTCAACCTTCTCTCATCTCAATTATTACTATACACAACTATATAATATTACAAATAATTTTAATAAAGTTCGTGTAATGTTATGATTAATTCATACCACAACAATCTCAATATGTAATACAACTTTGATAATTGCCAAAATCATTAAATCTTTAAGGCAACTGCAATTGCAACCGCAATAATAATATCTAAGTGATTTTTTGGTGATGGTCAACCTGCAAACTTTGATGATAAAAAATGTTAACCAGTTTTGGAGTAACCAGACTTAGCAGCAGGTGGTTATTGCATTTCCACAAATACTGCTATCTGATGTTGAAGTGTAAAGAGCAATCACATGGGCGCGTGAATCAACACGCGCGCGTGAACAATCATAAACTTATATACCCTTAATTTCCTTTGCCCTAAACTGCATCAATTAAAGTATGCAACAAGAGAAAAAGAGATGATAATAACTATAAGAAACCACATTTAATAAAATTAAATTGGAAAAAAGAGAATAAAAATAATAATAAATTAAATAAAGAATAATTATGGTTTCCATTTTTTTGTAAAAGAAGATCAAGTGTATGTCCCTTTATTATTTATGTTCATTGTCTATTTCTATATAGCACACAAACTTCTATATCTCACAACAAAAAAATTATTCTCTCTCTTACTTTTTTATTTTTGTTTCTAAATTGCACTAAATCACAGTCCTCTTTGTATTGATGAGAAACTGAAATGAGAAACACAAAATTCCTAATATAAATAAAGTTAGGTTATTATATCGAGACACACACACACAGAAAAAGAGAGAGAGATGGGAAGAGGGAGAGTTGAGTTGAAGAGAATAGAGAACAAAATAAACCGGCAGGTTACTTTCTCTAAAAGAAGGAATGGTTTGCTCAAGAAAGCTTATGAACTCTCTGTTCTTTGTGATGCTGAAGTTGCACTTATCATTTTCTCTAGCCGTGGAAAACTCTATGAATTTGGAAGTGTTGGGTATTTCTCTTTCTCTCTAAAAATCCAACCTTTTTTTCATTTTCTTACTAAAAATTTAATCTTTTTTTATTTTTTTACTTACCCTTTTAATTTGGAAATAATGGGTTTCTCTTTCTCTCTCTCATTTCTAAATATCCAACCTTAAATTATTTTTGCAATTTTTTTATTGAAATGTTAATTTTTTTAGTTGCCCTTTTAATTTTAAATGTTGGGTATATCTAATTCTCTCTCATTTATAAAAATTTAACCTTTAATTAATTTTCAATTTTTTTTATATGCCCTTTTAATTTTGAAGTGTTGGGTATCTCTCTTTTTCTTTCTCATTTCTAAAAATTCAATCTTTAATGAATTTGCAATATTTTTTTTATGTGCTCTTTAAAATTTATGGTTTTGAAAGTTTCATTCAATATTTTATGTCCATTTTTGTGAGGTGCAAATCCCAATGGGTAATAGAATCAGTTTCCTTTGTTTATATTTTGGGTTTTGTGATGATGTGAGCTAAAATATTGTGATATATAATATAGTTATAGTTATATGCCTTCTTCTCTTTCTATGTACAAAAAAGCTTTCTTCTTTGCATCAGCTTCTTTCACCAAAATGGTTACTGGTTTTCTGCTTCTTTGTTTCCTTTAACTTGCCACAACTGAATTTGATGCTTTTAAGATTTAACTACACACTTTTCATAACTACTTTTGAAACTTTTTGAAGTGTTTTTTACTTTTTTTTTATTGTTCTTTCTCTTAACACATACACTTGACCCCTCATGAGTCATGGCTTCTTCTTCTTCTTCTCTCTCTCTCTCTCTCTGAGTTTCTCCTTTTCTGGATCTTAAAACCCTTCATGAAATATTAATTAAATTTTATTATTTTTCATTTATCATATTTATATATTTTATTTTATATATTTTATTAATATATAATGTAAATAAAAAAATATATTATCAATAAATTACAACGTTGAATCACTAAAAATATATTACTTTGATAATATTTTTTATTTTAGAAATCATAACATTGTAAAAAAATTTATCCAGAAAATTCATCAAAATTAATTTTTTTAATATTTTTTCAAAGGAGAGAAATTTTTAATTTGTTTGAGTTAAAAAGGATATGTAAATTATGAATTTTTGTGTTCCAATGATAGATCGACACGTCTTATAGTCCTTTCACACCTGATAGATTGAAATTATCTCAGTTTTGAAATGACATAGTACAATACAATTCTATTTTTTGTATTTGTGAGAAGAGAGTAGTCAGAAAGAAGAAACAAAGAAAACAGAAAAGGAAGAAAACAATCATATGATATGAGTATTGAGTGTAGTACTGAACTATGCAGTATTTTTTTGTATCATATAGTAAAATAATATATTTAATTATGTGTTTTTTTGTTCACTCTCTTGTAACCGTTGTGTAAGATCTAGGGCTTTCCAAAATCATGTTGTAAATAATTGAAGGTTCAACAAAGCTTTAAACTTTGTCCACATCACTTTGAACCGTTTGATCTTTCAGTTCTATCATTGTATCTTTTTCATCTCTCTCTCTCTCTCTCTCTCCATGGAATCTTCTTAATTTGCCAGCAATGTGTGTAATTTTTCATGTCTAAAATGAAAAGAGGAATGAGTACTCATCAACCACTTTGTAGCTAGGTTTTTGTGATTTTTCTTAATAATCTTCTTAATTATTATTTTTTTTTGTTAAAAAAATCATTTTTCATTTCCTTTCTTCTATCTACTTCACCATTTTCTTGTAAAACATAAATAAATAAATACGAAACCATTTTGTGTAGTTAAGTTTCTGAGCATGATGATTTTGATAAGTTTCTTACCAATAATTGGTCAAAATTGATTTCAAATGTTAAATAGCTTTCTACTCCTTTCTTGCTAGCCCTAAAAGATATTTAAAAAAAATTAATTTTTTTTTTTTACGATTTAACATAATTATTTTTAAGAAAACTTTTTT
>JBBPBR010000007.1:41835195-41846246 GCA_037974775.1 Cicer pinnatifidum
AAAAAAAAAAAAAAAAAAGACCTAATTGTCAAAGGTATTTGAGCAAAAAATTAATGGAGTTATAGTTTCCTAGAAAAAGGGTCTATAAACACCTATAAAAAGATTTATATCTCATACAAGAAAAATAATTTAATTTTGTGATTAATCGATATAAGTGAACTTACCAGCAAGAAAAGCAACTTGAAACTCAACCAAGAAAAGGAAGTAAATTTGCACCAAATTGGAAAAATCAAAGAAATATTTTGAACCAAGGATGGGATAAGAATAAAGGGTTATGGCTAGAAAAGGAAAAGAAAGAAAAAAAAGGTAAAAAAAAATGATAACAAAGGAATCAAAAGAAAGGAGAAATTAAGCACCCCCTAAAAGAGAACACACTGCAAAGAAACAGAAAAAGTAGTGATACATAATTGAGGTAAGTTCAAGGAAAAGGATTGGATTTGGATTTGACTATCTTTAGCTAAAAATATATATATATATTTAAAATTAAAAATAAATAAATAAATAAAAAAAGACACAAAAACTTACCTTTCCTTATTAATCAACCTGATCCCTTCTTGCTCCACCAGCCCCCACCATATTAAGAAACAAATTATGATTTTTTGTAATAGAAAATTGAAACCTTATCTTTTGCTTGTTTTGGTAAAATGATACTCTACTTGCCCAAAAGGAGAAATTTCTAGATTAAAAGCCAATATTTATGTCAAAATGATGCTGCCAAATTTTCTATGAAAGGAAAAGGAAAAGGAAAATATTAATATTTGTTTGTATAAAAAGGACAGCTATAGGAAGTAGTATCATTGATAAATTAATCAAATTTTATTATAATATTTATCATGCTTTGCTAACTCATCTCCCAATGCCAGGTTTCGATTGCTTGTTGGTAATTGGTTATTTTTACTTTTTTATTTAGTTATAGAAATAATATACTAATATGCATTTTCTTATTTCAAATCTTAATTGCCATTGTTACATTTCATCCCAGTGAAACTGAACTCGAGCATTTAAGAAATATTTTGTAGATAAAAAATATAGTTAAAAGATGAATATCCACTAAAAGTTAGATTTATTGGTAGAAAATTAATTATTGTTTCAGATCATACTATGTACCAAAGGAAAATTATCTAGATCATGTCATTTCAACAAATTTTATTTGTGCTAAAACTTTAAGAATTTTAAGGTTCATACATTTGTATTAAACCTCATTCAATGCATATTCTTTCTATGCTTACTTCTGATGTCTCATTATAATTGTTTGTTTAAGATTATATGTATTTATTAGGAAAAAATTCTTTTTATTTATCGGTTATTTTCAAATTTAGAGGTTACATTAACTACCTTTTGTCAATTATACTCTTATCATATAAATTATTTTACATTTATATTATTATAGAGGGAAAATAAATAAATAGATGGAGAAATGAAACATAAAATTATATTTAAAAATTATTTATTAATATCCTCGTCTAGATAGAAAATTTTATTTATCAATTTATGAAAAATAACTTTAAAAAAGACTCCTCGTCATTAATATGTTTGCTCATGGTAATTGTGTGTGGACTCTCGGTATATTTTTTTAATAAAATATAAACAAAAATAAATAATTTATCTTCTACATAAAAATAAAAAATTTAAACAATTCTTCATTTGATATACATTTTTAATGATCAAAATTTTAAAAATTATAAATCGTTGAAGGAACTTAAATAATAGATTAACATTCCATTTATCAGTTCCGACTAAAAAAAATATTTTTCTATATACTTAATTTAATCTCAATCTTCCAATTATTTGAGGAGGAAGGGTATAGTTATACTATGCGACAAAAAAAGAAAGAAAAAAAAATGGTACAATGTTAGAAACACGTCACTGTCGTTCGTACAACAACGTACGCAAAGTCACCAATAAGGAGTCGAAAACGAAGCAACTTATATTCAAGTGTTATCATCATCACATTTTATTATTATGACTTCACCCAAAAAAAATTAATAATAAATGATCACTTATTATGTCGCATCAAGATGCTTTTTGAACTTTTCTTATCAGAAATGTCTTCGTACTTTTTATCAGTATTGAGTAATGCCTTCTGTTTTTTCGTACAGGTAATATATTTAAAATTCTTTTTTTTTATTTTCCGAAAATATTCTTATTACGAATAGGAATGATACGATAATATTACGAAGACTGTGATTGGTTGTTTTTCACTACCGCTACTCGTGAGTCCGGTCAAATAAGGAATGGATGATTTAGCCGCCACTCAAAAATAGACACGCAGGTATTCGTATTTTTTCTATACAAATTGTTCTTCTTTTTTTTTTTTTGAGATCGATTTCGAATATGAATTTCTGCATCGATAATGTACAACTTTTTGACGTAAATTTAGAGTGACATATACCGGGTTTTATAATGTAGGAATTTAATATAAAAATTTAGAGTGACATATATCGGATTTTGCACAGTAATATCCTCTAGTAATATCACTTTTTTGAATTTTAAATACTAAAATGTTTCACTCTCAAAAATATATATCAAAATGCCCTTTTTTTTTTCCAATTGTTGATCGCAACCTGGGGGTGCGATCTCCTGAAGGGCTTTTTTTTTAACTTGTTCACATGGTCGCATCCTGGGGATGCGACCTCCTACTAGGCAAATGCAAAAAAATTTCCTTCCCATTTTGCCCTTAGGTATACTACTCATGTTTATATATATTGTTATATATTTTAAAATTAATCATAATTAGTTAAAATAATAAAAATAATTATTTTATATATTTTAAAATTAATTAGTTAAAATTTATTAATATTATTTAAATATTATGAATTATAATAATAAATAGAATAATAATAAGATAATTGTATTAATAAAATAAAAATACAAATACATTAAAATAAAAATACATTAAATTAAAAATACAAATACATTAAAATAAAATAAAAAATACATTAAAATAAAATGACATTAAATCAAAAGAAAAAAATACATCAATTTTGAGTAGATGTGCCAGCAGCGTTTGGACAATATTTTTTAGTATGACCAGATACCCGATATAATCCGCACTTTCTTGGGACTCTATCCGTAGTGTCCATTTCAGTTCTAATGCGTTTGGTCTTTGGGCGACCTTTCTTGTCTCTCCGCATTAGTGGATTGTGACACACCTTATCACCTTCATATTGTGGCCAATATCCTTCGTTTGGTATCGGTTGGAACGCTTCACTGTATACTTTTAGTACTGTTTCCACTTTGTACACATCAGGTATAAGGCTCCAATAATCATATTTGATGCTAGAACATGTTGTTATCACATGTGAACAAGGCATATGTTTAGCAATCATACACGATTATTGAAAGATATTTTAGATGTACACGATTATTGAATTTGTCTGGCATCAACAATCCTCCAATCATACGTAATATATATGCTCGACATGATGCTTGTTTTTCTTCTTCGGATGCGTTTTCCCCAACATTGTCAAAAGTATCTTTAAGCCATTTTAATTTAATAAAATTACCCTTTGTTGCTCCCTCAGGTGGGATAACTCCTAAATATTCTTGACAAACGTGTTTCACATTCACAAAATTTGAACCGCTCACAGGCAAACCAGACACATTTAATCCTAAAATATAGTACACATCTTCTAAAGTTATTGTGCACTCACCTGTTGGGAGATGAAAAGTATGTATTTCTGGTCTCCATCTTTCAACCAAAGCAGTAATCAAACCGACATCGATCTTGTAATTTCCAAGTTTAATCACTTCACCAAATCCAGCTTGTTGCAAATACGGTAATATGGCGTCGTTCGGTTTTTTGTTGACATGACCATGACATTTCAATTTATCCTTCGAGGGAATCTGAAATTAATAATATATAATATGAAATTAATAATACAACACATTAATATAAAATATAAAATTAATATAATATAATATAAATAATAAAATTAACATTAATATAATATAAAATTAATATAACACAATATATAAATTTATAATATATAAATAATAATATATAAATAATAATATATCAACAATAATATATCAACAATAATATATAAACTTATATATTATTAGTAATTAATATAAAATATAAAAATTAATAATAAAAAAAGTATTTAATATATAATACAACACATAAAATATAAAGTATTCAATATATATTATATAATGTAATTAATATAAAATATAAAGTATAAAACATAAAATATACTTACAAATGCTTCAATATATCGACTTTCAGCTCTATGATTTTTGGATAATTCCATAAGTGAAGTGTGTTTATGTGTTTGAGATTAAGACGTAGGAAGTGTGTTTGAGGATGGTTGAGTGTTTGATGAAGTTTGAGACTAGGAAGACTTGTTTATATAGGAAATCGCAGGGCCAGGTAGCGATCCTCACATGCAGCCACGTACATGGAGGTCGCATGTCCAGGATGCGAACCCTTAAGAAGGTCGCAGGCCCAGGATGCGAAGCCTTCAGGAGGTCGCATGGCCAAAGAGCGATCCCTTAGCTTCAAATCTCAGCCACTCATTTTTTTTAATCCATGGCTGAAATTGCTTGATCATCAATCCTCATACTTTTATTTGGACCAATCAAATGGCTCTATTGAATCTTTAATCTTGACCATCCAAATTCAATCATTTATCAATGGTTAGGATTTACTAGAAAAACTTCAATCCTCATACTTTTATTTGGACCAATCAAATTGCTCTATTCAATCTTTAATCTTGACCATCCAAATTCATTGATCAATGGTTAGGATTTACTAGAAAAACTTCAATCCTCATACTTTTATTTGGACCAATCAAATTGCTCTATTCAATCCTACTAACTTCTATAAATAGGAAACTAGATCACACTATATCACCACACCTTCTATCTCATCATACATTCTATCTCATCATACATTATATCAATTACATAATCATGGCTTCTGAACAAGTCATTTGTATTGTTTATTACAATGGTTCAATTGTCGATGGAGTTGAAGGGAAAACGTTTGTAAGTGATTACAAAAAGGCGTTCAAAGTACATTCTAGCAGCAACCTTGCTCGTCTAAAGAATGTCATTAAGAAAAAGTTACAGTTCAACGACAACGTGACGATAACTGATATAGTTTATCGACACCTTGTCTTATTTGGTGAAAATACAACCAGATTTGAATTGATGAAAGTTTGTGATGACGAAGATGTTCAACTCATGTTTGATGTTTATGCACAATGGTCACAACTTGGCACCATTGAGTTATACATTACATTTGAAAGTGGTCCTACTTCAACAAATCAACCATCAACCTCAAATATGCCTAATCCCAACTACATCCCATCACAACACTATGAACCATACTCTAGTCCTTATCAACCCGACATATACTCTCCATCACAACACTATGAACCATACTCTAGTCAAAATGAACAAACTCAACAACTTCATCACGAATCTCTCCCAACAAGTCCACAATGTGATCTTCCACTTAGTGTCCATTATAATATCAACGAGGAAGAATTAAGTTATTATAGTGAAGATGATGAAACATACTTTGATGAATCATCTGGTGATTATGATGATGATGATGTTGATGAAGATATGGAAGCAGAAGATCAACCTATGTCACCTGTATTCGATCCACCATTCCACATGAAGAACATCAATCTATCCACTACAAACCAACCAACTGAATTTGATCACATCTTCATTGACGAAGACCCAAATTTAGACGGTACTCTTGCAGTTGGAATGAAGTTTCAGAACAAGGATGAATGTGTACATGCAATCAAGCGGTATCATCTAAAACAATCATTGAATTTTGTGGTGCAAAAATCAGATTTAGAAAGGTACGTTATTAATTGTTCACATCCAAATTGTTTGTTTAGATGTAGAGCTTCAAAACGCAAAAAAAGTGAATTGTGGGTAATTGGGGAATTAAGTTTGCCTCATACTTGCACAAATTATGCACTATCACAAGATCATACAAAGCTTGATTCTAACATGATATGTGCAAGTATAATGCAAGTTATGAGGATGGACCCTTCAATCAAAGTGAAGGTCATTATTGCTCAAATTCAGGCTTTGCATAACTACACAATTAGTTATAGAAAGGCTTGGATGGGAAAACATAAGGCAATCCAACAAATTTATGGCAATTGGGAAGAGTCTTATAATCAACTTCCACGATGGTTATTAGTTATGCAAACGTTTGCTCCAGGAACCATTATTAAAATGGAAACAATCCCAGCTTATAATGAACATGGTTTGATAACTAGGGTGAAAATTTTTCATAGACTATTTTGGGCTTACGTTCCATGCATATCTGCTTTTAAATTTTGCAAACCAATTGTACAAGTTGATGGAACTTGGCTATACGACAAGTATAAAGAAACTCTATTGGTAGCAGTTGCACAGGATGAGAACGACAATATCATTCCCATTGCTTATGCTCTTGTGGAAGGTGAGACAAAAGAGGCTTGGAGTTTTTTTTTTTAGAAATTTGAGATCGCACGTCACTCCACAAGTCAACATTTGTTTGATTTCAGATAGACACGAATCTATCAAAAGTGCTTATAATAATTTGAATAATGGGTGGCAACATCCTCCGTCAAAGCATATGTTCTGCGTCCGACATATTTCACAAAATTTTGCAAGGGAATTTAAGGATAATGCTTTGAAGAAAAAGGTTATTTCTGTGGGTAATAATTTATTTCTTACTTCTTATCATTACTGAAAAATTAAATTATGAAGTTTTATAATTAGTGTAATAATGCATTGTCTACTATTTCAATACAGGTTACTCAATCAATCAGTCTACATATCGATACTACCGCAGAGAAATTGGCATCATAAACCCAGAAGCTTTGAAATGGTTAGACAATATACTGAGAGAAGATTGGATTCAAGCATTTGATGGAGGTAGTCGTTGGGGTCAGATGACCAGCAACCTTGTGGAATCCATGAACGCAGTATTAAAAGAACCACGCAACCTTCCCGTCACTGCTTTGGTCCAATCAACATATTATAAAACAGGTACACTATTTCCAACCATGGCAAAACAACATGCATCAACTTTAGCTTCTGGTCAGGTATACACATAAACATGCATGAGTTTTATGAAATCAGAAATACGTAAATCAAATAGTCATAGAGTCGATTGTTTTGATCGATGCAACCATACTTTCATGGTTCACGAGACAGTTGTTCAAAAAGAAGGGCGACCAATTGGCCATTTCAGTGTAAATCTTCCTAAGAAGTGGTGTGATTGTGGAAAATATCAAGCTAAACATATGCCTTGTTCACATGTGATAGCAGCATGTTCTAGAATCAAATATGATTATTGGAGCCTTATACCTGATGTGTACAAAGTGGAAACAGTACTAAAAGTATACAGTGAAGTGTTCCAACCGATACCAAACGAAGGATATTGGCCACAATATGAAGGTGATAAGGTGTGTCACAATCCACTAATGCGGAGAGACAAGAAAGGTCGCCCAAAGACCAAACGCATTAGAACTGAAATGGACACTACGGATAGAGTCCCAAGAAAGTGCGGATTATGTCGGGTATCTGATCATACTAAAAAATATTGTCCAAACGCTGCTCGCACATCTACTCAAAATTGATGTATTTTTTTCTTTTGATTTGATGTCATTTTATTTTAATGTATTTTTTATTTTATTTTAATGTATTTTTTCTTTTATTTTAATGTATTTGTATTTTTAATTTAATGTATTTTTATTTTAATGTATTTGTATTTTTATTTTAATGTATTTGTATTTTTATTTTAATGTATTTTTTCTTTTTATTTAATGTTTTTTTATTTTTATTTCATTAATACAATTATCTTTTTATTATTATTATTATTATTATTATTATTATTATTATTATTATTATTATTATTATTGTTATTCTATTTATTATTATAATTCATAATATTTAAATAATATTAATAAATTTTAACTAATTAATTTTAAAATATATAAAATAATTATTTTTATTATTTTAACTAATTATAATTAATTTTAAAATATATAACAATATATATAAACATGAGTAGTATACCTAAGGGCAAAATGGGAAGGAAATTTTTTTGCATTTGCCTAGTAGGAGGTCGCATCCCCATGATGCGACCATGTGAACAAGTTAAAAAAAAAGCCCTTCAGGAGGTCGCACCCCCAGGTTGCGACCAGCAACTGGGGGAAAAAAAGAGGGCATTTTGGTATATATTTTTGGGAGTGGGGCATTTTGGTATTTAAAATTCAAAAAGGGGATATTACTGTGCAAAACCCACATATACCATGTGAGTATAAATTCATTATTATACTTCATTAAAATAATATTACGAAGTATACTAATCATTTATTAAATAGGTCGTCACAGCGAATGTCGAACCTACAATTTTATTGTTGTGATTTGTCTTTTATCAATTGAATTAATTTTCGTTAATCGTATGTACACATATCTTTATAAAAATAAATATAAAAAATAGTATTTAAAAAATTGATTATCTACATAAGCATTTCAAATACTTTTTATTTTATAATTTAATGGAAATACATTTTAATAAATTGGATGTTTTTTTTATATAATTTAATCAATTATTTAAATAAAAATCTACATGCATGATAATATGTGATTAAATGCATTAGTGTTTAAAGATCAGTTGAATCGAGAACCAACCAGTTTATCGAGTTGTTCAATCTAAATTAGTTTTAAGTCTATTAAAATATGATCAAATTAGGGTAGAATATGATTGGTTCGCCAAATTTATTTTTTTATTAAAATATCTTTTAAATACTTATTTATTTTCTACTCATTTGGTTCAGCCATGGTTCAATCAATTGAACCATTATTTAGAGGTCTCATGTGTTTGATCTATAATCCATTTTTAAAAACTTTGAAATGCATATCTAAAATTATTTTACACCAACACTAAATATAAACTGTGCAAAGTTTGAATTCTCAATATATACCAAAGAGTTGTTAATATATCAAGCAAACACAAAATGTAGTTGCATGGCATCATTGAAGTTGTATTTGAAGTTATTGAAAAACACAAGAAAAAGATGATGAATTGTGTTGATCATTTTAAACTTTTTTTTTTTTTTAATATTAGTTATTTATCAAAAGTATATATTCTTTTTAACACATCTAAATAAAATATAGATTGAAGATAAGACATAAAGAACTTTGACACAAAATAAAGAGATAAAAGAGAGAAAAAAAACACATTTTTATAATAATTTGAAGCAAGTATTGCTACGTTCAGTCATCTCTTAATAAAGAGATTTCGCTCTAGTATAGTTAGAGACTTAATCCACTAAAGTATTCTCAATTATGTCTCTTTAGACTTTGAATAACCTAAAAGCTTATCAGAGTTAAGTATTATTTCCTTATTTCTCTATGCATTGAGTATTTTCAAGTCTCTTTAGGCACTCTATAATGGCTTCATTCTCCTCATGAGTTAAGTATACTTTACTCTACTTCTTTAGGTTAAGGATTCTTCAAGGCCTCTTCAAACCTACCAAAATCACGGTATATGGATTTCCTTGAAAAATATGACTTCACTCACCTCCAAAGTTAAGTTTTTACGGTGCCTCTCCAAGATAAGAATGGTATTAACCACCTCTTCAGGCAACCCACTAAAGACCTCCTAGTTATCTCAACAATCGAAAAACCTTTGTACTATTGAGTTACATATTTCTCCATACTTGCATTTTTCAAAGGTGATTGCCACACTACCAATTCGATTACAAAAGATTGAGTTTGTGTCAACTATCAACACAAAGTCATTCTAAGATTCAACTCTCAAGTGAGAGGATATTATAATAAAAATCTTATATTGAACTAAGTTATAACTCTATTTTAAAGAGAGATATAAACTTAAGATATTGGTCAATTTACAATAAAAAAATGATTCCAAGTGGGGGAGAGCATTTACAATCTAATATATTTCTTGTGCAATGCTTTCTCAATTCAATTGAATCTTGCCTTTTTCTTTTTCTCTTTTTATCTCTTCCATGGATGTTCGTTTTTAACATCTCATGAAGATAGTTTTCATTAATCTTCGATCTCCATAGAGGTTGTCTTGGACATGATCATTGTGATCATCGTCGCTTTCTTTAATCCTAAAGATATAGTCTTTGAGAAAATAATCGTTAAGATGTGTAGAAGGTTGTTGCAAATGTACATGTAGTCATTTGACCTTACATACTTTATTGTGTAAATTTAATGGCTATCTTGTATTTCATGTAGGACTTGACATCTCAATTGGATTTACGTGTTGCATTTCTTCATTGTTGATTGTTAAGGCAGAGATAGTACTTCATCAAAGGGAGTATCGTCCTAGAGTAAATTTGTGTTGCATTCGATGATTGGTGTACCAGATGACCCCAATATTATTTACTAGAGGCATAACATGTATTTGAACGATTATTTCTTCTTCTTGGTCTTCATCATTAGAGTCTTATAGTCATCGAAATTAGAGTCTTTATTCAAAGCTCATTTGTATTTCCAACACTTATTTGTGTTTCATCTATTTGATGAGATGATGATGTCACCAAAACATTGTTATTACTAATTTTGTGGAACCAACATATGGGTCAACCCATAATCATATTTTCTTTGCTCAAATACACTTTAACTAAGTTCTAACTAACTCTACTACTAGAAACTCATAGTTAATTGATCGTTAGTTGATATTAATTATAGGGGTTCTTCTAATGATTACCACATGAATGATTATTACAAACTCTCTTTACTTATGACACTATTGTAGATATTTATAACATAGGTTCTTATTCAACAATATATATATCCTGCACACTTAAATTAAATAGGTCAATAGATAATTGTTATTTTGTTTTGTTATCTTCAAAGCATCAATAACGGGTTTTTTTATTTCAATCAAAATGGTTCCTACAAAATTGTTTGATGTTCGGAAGATATTTATGTCATAAACCCAATTGCAATTCATATTCTAATAATACATACATAAATTAAATACTATATAATCAAATTGATTAATTACCGCACAAAATTTACAATCTTTAACATATTAACATTAATTA
>JBBPBR010000007.1:41855889-41870106 GCA_037974775.1 Cicer pinnatifidum
TTTGGATATATAAAAAATTTCCCTCACTTTTTATTATTTTCTTCCTAATATTTTTATTCTTTTAAATTAAAATTAATATGTAAAGTATTAGTTTTTATTATTATAAATGTGTATGGGTGGAGAAAAATAGTTCTCCTTGTTTTTTTTCTCAAACATTGAATAAAGGAATTTCCAAGAAATCTTAGTTCATCGCAACATCAACATAAATAAGTAACACTACATCATAATTTCATAGCAATAATTTGTTAAACTATAAGATTTTGATATTATACAAGGAACCTCCTCAGGCATTTCTAACTCAGACTTTAATTGTGTAAGTCTTATCGCTAAACTCTATATAAAAAAATATATTAAATTGTTTTTGTTTTAACACTATAAACTAAAATTCACTTCAAAATATAAACTTTTATCAAAAATTGTTGTTTTTGTTTACGTTACAATCCGAGATGAAAGAAAACTAAAGAATGAGTGATTGGAATCAATGGCAGATCTTGCACAAAATATTTGAGAAAGTCGGGAGTAATAAGTATTAACTGAAATATTATAATTGAAATTTAAATATTATAATTGAAATTTTTAAAAATCATATAATTTTTTTAGAGTATTACATAATTTATACATAGTAGACAAGTTGAAAAAAAATTAGAATTTTAAGTTTTACAAGTTACACAATTTTCACAATTCAATCAAATAAAATATATCTATTTTATAATTTTCAACTTTGTCAAAAAATTTCTTGTTGAAAAAATGGATCAATTTTTTTATGTTTAAATATTGTGTCACTCCTAAAAAACATACACATATTAATTAAAACAAACTCTAACACCCTAATTAATAGTTGAAGTATATACAAATGTTGTTGTATTAATTTATATTTTAGTAGTATAAATTCTAAGAGAGATTAGAAAGCAAATATAAGAGATAGAAAAAAAGAGGCGAAAATTACTCAAAAACCAATAATAGAGTTTAAGGATATTTTAATAATTTATCACTATTATTTTAATAATATATCATTAATTATTATATATATATATATATATATATATATATATATATATATATATATAAAAGAAATTTAAAAATACAAGAAGTGTCGTGGCAACCGCCCGCTGCTAAAAAGATCCAGGTTGGAATGAATTCACATGAACGGGACCGGAATGAAACGTTTGCATGCACAAGTGAGAAGACCACATGTATAGTTTGTTGCTTTTTTTTTACTCATATAGTTTTTGTTGTTAAATTGAATTGCATACAATTTTGACCCTCGATATTTTTTAGAAAGGCCAGTTCTCTGTTTAAATTTTTAATATTACGTAAGTTACTCCATACAATTTATTTAAAATCCTCATAATCTATTAATCTTTTACAAATTAAATTATTTAAATCATACTTCAATTTAAAGTTTACTATTTTTTAATCATTTTTTATCACATTAAAATTTAAATTGAAATATATCTTTGGTAATTTATCTTTTATGTGATGTTCATTTCAATATTTATCTTTTCGAAGTTGATAAACATTAATCATTTCTTCATTTCTTCACGGTATGTTCCTAAAATATCTTTCTAATATAAAATTTTCAGATGTCAAACTCATCATCAAAATAAAATATTTTTATTAAAAATGAGACGTTGAGGATTTTGGTGAAAAACGTTGAAGTCAAGACTACATTTGCTTAAACCATTAAAAAAAGTATCAATGGACCAAAGTTACACAATTCAAACTAGAAGACCAAAAGTTTAAAGCTTTAATATCACAAAAATGCTTTCTAAGACAGCAAATCACTCTTCATTAGATTCCATCACATCTTTAATAATACATAAATAATTTTTGTTACAAACACAAGAGATCCACACGTTGGATCAAACCTTGGACCACATTGACCCCAAATGTCAAAATGGTCCCTGAACCAACCAAAACTCAAATGTTGGACCAGCTTGATCACAACAAAATAGTTTAACAGAGATCTAGCTGTGTAAATCTGACTCTTTTAAAACAAGCCAGAAAACACAGATCTTCAACAAATGATAATGTTTTATATGCTTAATTAATCAAGGAAAGGTAATATAAAGGGAAAAAAAAGAATTAGGCCTCTGCATCCTATACTATATGCATGTAATCCCAGGGAATCCTACCCTTTTCTTGTTTTTTTTTTTTTTTTTTACTTTCTAAAAGAACAACATCCTAAAAAGCCAGAGGTTGTAATCTCATGTAAAATCCATGCATCACACATTCACACTATATCTAGCACTCCATTGCCACATGATTCCTTGAGCTGCTGTTGAGGCGTAAAAAGAGCTATGAGAAGAGGATTTTTTCTCAGGCATGAAAGAAATTCATCCTTGAAAATTCTTTCGTCATCATGGTTGTCAAATAACACGAAAAGATCATGGACCTACAAGTATCCAGTTGATAACAATCAAATTACCAGAGTCAAAGGATGCTAGTGACAGATTAAGGGTCTGTTTGTTTTTTTTATTATAAATTTTATTAAAAAAAAAAAAAAAAATTAATCGCTTTTAGTTATTTTTAAAAATCTGAAGAAAATCCAAAAACTGCTTAAAATATGAAGTTGTTTACCTCATTGTCATTCCAGCTGGGAATAACAGATTGGATGGAATCTCGTAACTGAATTAAAAAATGGAAAGAAAAACCATTAAGTGCCAATCCAAATTTCTACACAAGTTGTAAAGGAAGAGTATAATAGTTAATACTTCTTGTTCTGCGATGTAGCCCTTTACTGCACCACCGCACTCAGCAAAAGCTACTTCACAGGCTTGATGAAACCCCGGCTGCTTCATAACATGTGCAGATCCATACAAGAACTGGAAGCAACAAAACAAACATGCATCAGAAAAATGTCATGATCAACAAGAATATTTTAAACCTAAATATGCAGTTGGTAGCACAGAAACAGGGATAGATTTTTGCAAATATTCACCTGTCTGAATGTAATTGTCCCACACTTCTCCACATCAATGAATGCGAATATCTGTAATAAGAACGGGGAAGAAAAGAGAGGGAAGAAAAACTTGAGTGCAGAAAAATTTGTTTCAAAATTACAAGCTTATGAATATATTGCAGCATCTTGATAGTAGTTTATCATACAGTTCTATGTATCACCCAACATAATGCTAGTGAATTTAGCATAAAACTTAATGCATAGATTATTATTAAATTCTGGATGGATTTAAAATTTCATCCTACAATATTTAAGAAATCTTGAGCTATTTGGTAACTAACCTTTTGAGAAAGAGGACAAGCCTTGAGTCTTAAAACTCTCAAAAAGTCACGATATTGAACACGACCACTGCAAGCGGGGCATGGAATTTTGTCAATTCCCACAAGATAATATTTAAGAATTACAAAAAAAGTTGTAGCAATCATAAGTGAAAAAGAAAACATTAATATTTGCGGTAAGGATTCCATCATAGGCAACTAGGCATAAGTAACAGATGAAAAGCATAAATGATCAAACACATCAAAGAAATATTAACATACTATACAAGGATGCTACGGTTGCTAATAATATAAATAAATAAAAAGATATAACTTGCATAAAAGCATGGGTTCAAAAGCCATTGTAATTGGACCAGAAAATTCAACCCACTTATTCATTTAACCTAAAAAACTAGTCGATCTGAAAATCGGTCAGAAAAAACTGGTCTGGCTGGACCAGTTATTTTTTATTATTTACATTTTTTTATAAATAAATTATTTAACCAAATAAAGGTGCAATGGCAAATTAAAAAGACGCATATACATGGATTTTTATTTTTTATCCTTTTGTGGGTTTTTTATCTTAACAGAGATATAATAGGATCATTTTTTAAATAATTTAAAATTTGATATGTCAACAGTTCTTGAAATTGTTAATTCATTATCTAATATAAAATATAGTATGTAATATTGAAAATATATATTTCATTATCATCAGTTCAACCTAGATCCAATCACGATTGAAGACCACTGAACCTTAAACCAGTGATCCACACCAGTTCAATGACTGATCTAGTTTCAAATGTCAATGAACCGATTATCAAACTCCCAATCAACCTAGTTTTCGAAGCATTTAGTAATGATTTAATAATCAATTGATTATCTAGTTTTCAAAGCATTCCGTAATGATTTAACAACCAATTGTATACCACTAAATACAAACATCAAATATAATTTTGTCTCCCCGTGTAACTGAGTACGAAAAGTTTTACTAATTAATTACTTTTTACAAGAATGTGAATGTAGTACCTGGGATCTGGATGCATAGCCAAGAACTTATCCAGAAACTCCACAGCTTCCAGGCTGCTGATATGAAATAACTGGAAAGAAACACAAAATGTTTTTTATTATGGCTGATTTGCTATCACTATAAATTTAATTAAAAGAAAAAATATTAATCAAAAACAAAAACAGTATTGGATTTATTGGTAGCCATTCTCAAGCAAGGATGTTCAAATTTAAATTAGCAATACCATATAGGCAGACCATTCCGAGAAAAAAAGGATGTGTCATACCGCCTATCATTAAGATGCCATGTTACAAAATATTTCTCACTTTCTCTACTTATTCCTCGAAGTACAAAAGTTGACAAACACAAACAGTTGGCAATATTTCAGGAAATTGTAGCAAAAGAAAGCATAATTGAGTTGCAAGAAGTTAAATGGCACATTTGAAAATTGATTCAAGCTCAGTTGTTTTTAGGGACTTACTGATTCCACCTTGGCCATTTCAACCATATAACTTGAGGGGTTCTCCTGCAGAAGTCAACAAGTTAAAATGTCAGTGACGACAAAAATAGATTGCTAAGTTATACCAAAACTGGTGAAGCATAACAATCACAACATCTATGGACATATAAGTTGGAATACACTAAGGATGACTAGAAATATTCAGCAGAATAATATCACAGATGAGAAAATATTTAATATAATTTTGCTACCTAAAATGACTATATTTTACATTTGGTTGAAATATGATTTTAGTTCCTGCAATTATAGTATTTAAGTTTTAGTCCCTGTAAGTTTTTGTTTGGATCCAGTCCCTGCAAATTCAAAATTTGTTGCTTTTAGTCCCTGTGATTTTAGTCCTAATAAGTCTTAAGTCTAATAATCAAGATGATTAGTTTCCAAATTTCATTAGGATTGCAAGTCTAGTATTAGTATGAGCAGGGAACAGTACTTAATCTTTTGTTATCATACCGCAAACATAATCCAAAGTCATTACTTTTTCTCTTCCCCCTTTCTTATCTTAAGTCTAATAATCAAGATGATTAGTTTCCAAATTTCATTAGGATTGCAAGTCTAGTATTAGTATGAGCAGGGAACAGTACTTAATCTTTTGTTATCATACCGCAAACATAATCCAAAGTCATTACTTTTTCTCTTCCCCCTTTCTTATCTAAAACCCTATGATTTCAACATTCTATTTCCAAGCACAATGTTGTCAAATTGCCGTCATGGCGCTGCCATGGCACGAAGGATTTTGTGCCAGCCTCCATAAACCGCAACACCTATTTTATCTGCCATGTTTCCACCATCGAAACGCCGTTTATATGGCAGATTTTTTCCATGCCACTGTAGCAGATTTTTTGTCACGCAAGTTTGAATTGAGCAGTGTGAACAATGGAATGCCAACAAATTTCAAAAAAGCAAACTAACAAGCATGAAGAATTAAGATATAATTGTAACCAATAATTAAAACTGCACACCTGTTTTGCTTCTTGTGCTTTCATATGAAGCATTATATCTCCATAAGAATGTCCAGTTTGGACAGTATTCATAGCAGTTGCAATAGCTTGGCTAACCTGCATTTATCCGTATATTAATTGTTAAATAGTTGCGGACTGCTCACACATGCAAGGATTAAAAATTCAACAAATCATCCAGTGTACTCATCTTAACAGAGAAGATGCAAAAGAGATAATAGAAAACGATAAGGTAAAAAAATGTAGTGTTTACATAATATTAGGCGAGTTCTTCTCAAATTCCCTTCATCAGGTGCAACACTTCTACTCTAATTATCTCTAAAATAAACTGTTCCTAAATATTTTCTTTTCTTCAATGGCCACTCATCCAGCTCAGCATCATCATCTTGGCTTATCCCAATGTTATCTGTTATTAGCATGCTTTTGTCTGACATTCACTAACATTGAGCATTGCTAGTCTCAACAGCTGTCTAGTAGAATTTTCCTTCAAGTTTGAAAGACACTTTGCAATCTAGAGCATGGAAACTACAGGTGGCCCAACAAGGATTCTAGGATAAACTGTGATACCATCTTAAATTTTGGTCCTATATGAGGTGAGGAATGCCCAAGCTTTATAAACTCTTTAGTATCTCTAGCCAGTTTTGGACTTGGACTTTTCTACAACAAAGTTTATAAAAATCCCTCGCTTCCCCTTTCTCACCATCAAACCAAACACTGTTAACAAACAATTCCTTGAAGTCTATGAAGGAATTTAAAATTCATTTTAGTTCAAATTCATATACATATAGAAGTTTCAAGAATCAAAATATTGGGGAGGAAAAAGTCTGCAATTTGCAGATTATGAACTAATGCAATCCAAAGTTAAGAGACTAAAATATCCAAGAAAAATAAATAGTACCCTTCTAACTGCAGCAGGTCAAGGAGATGTCCAAATAAACTCATCCATAACTCTAAGAAATGTCCTTCACGTTCGTAAATTGTCCACTAGCTTAATTTCCATACAAAAACTAACACAAGACCTATCATATAATTTTGCTTTTTATAACAAATCTTGTGTCTTTCACGACAAGAATTCAGGGAGGACAATTGGTAATGCTAGAGAATGGAATGGTCTATATTACTTGGATAATCAAAATCTTCCTCCAAATCTATTCAGCAATACCAACTCTTTTTTTTCTAAATCAATAAAGACCAACAGGGACAAAGTCATTTTGTACCAATCCCGCATGGGTCATCCTTCATTTAGAGTCATAAAATAGTTGTTTTCATCCCTCTTCAAAAAATTAGAGGTAGAAAGTCTTCACTTTGAGGTGTGTGAGCTTGCTAAACACAAACGTGCACCTTTTCCAGGTAGTAACCAAATGAGTACTTCTCCATTCTATTTAGTTCTTACTGATGTATGGGGTCGCTCTAATGTTTCAAATATATCAGGAACCTGTTGGCTTGTAACCTTTATTGATGACTGTACTTGGGTTTACTAGCTAAAACAAAAATCTGAAGTCAGTTATGTGTTCGTAGACTTCTTCTCCAAGATAAAAAAAAAAAACCAATTTGGAGTGATTATTAAGAGGATTAGGTTTGATAATGCCAAAGATTACTTTAATCACGGGCTTAATTTTTTTGTCAAAGAGGGCATTATTCATGAGTCCTCGTGAATTAAAACACCCCAACAAAATGGGATTGCTGAGAGGAAAAATGGGCACTTGTTAGATCAAACTCGAGCAATGTTATTTCAAAATAATGTTCCCAAGAAATTTGGGGAAAGGCAGTTTTAACTATATCATATCTTATAAATCGATTACCTTCTAGTGTCCTTGCCTTCAAAACTCCCATGGAGGCCCTGTCCCGGTTCTACCCTAATGTGTCCACCTGTAGTAATCTTACTCCCAAAATATTTGGATGTGCGTCATTTGTCCATATCCATAGTGATAGTAGAGGGAAACTTGATCCTAGAGCCTTAAAATCTATCTTTATCGGGTACTCTCCACCCAAAAAGGCTACAAATGTTATCATCCACCATCCCAAAAATTTTGTCTCCCGAGATGTCACTTTCCATGAACAAGAAAATTTATTTGGTCAAACTCATCTTCAAGGGGAGAATACAAGCTATATGGGAAGAATCTAGTATATACAAGAAGAACAACAGTCATTCCTGAATCTATTCACATCCAAGAGTCCAATCCGACTTTACACGAGGTAACTTCTCGATGCTTCAAATTCTAGTGATCCAATTTATGAATCTTCCCATGCATTAGAATCAGAATTCGACACACCACCAACTTATGATGACCTCCATATCCCAATTGCCCTTAGGAAGAATACTAGGACATGTACCAACAAGCCACTCTACCCTGAATACTACCACTATACCTACCTCTCTATTTGAAGCATTGCCTGACAGGAAATGGAAACAAGCCATGGACTTTGAAATGGAAGCATTGAACTAGAACAACACTTGGGATTTTATCCCTCTACCAAATGGAAAGAAATATGTAGGATGCAAGTGGGTATCCACTATAAAGTACAAGGCTGATATGTCTATTGAGAGGTACAAGACAAGGTTGGTAGTTAAAGGATTCACTCAAACGTATAGAGTGGATTACTTGAAAACATTTGCTCCGGTTGCAAAAATGAGTACCATCCGAGTGATATTATCTCTAGTAGCTAATTACACTTGGAACTTGCACCAATTTGATGTAAAAAATGTCTTCCTCCATGGAGATCTAGAAGAAGAGAATTATATGGACTTACCCCCTGGATATAGTGAGCATATTGTTGTCAACACCGTTTGTAAGCTAAAGAAGACTCTACATGGGCTTAAACAATACCACGAGCGTGGTTTGTGAGGTTTGCTAGAGTCACGATAGGGCTAGGCTTCAAACAAAGCCAAGGAGATCATGCCCTCTTTATCAAACACTCTAAATCAGGGGGAGTAACAGTGTTATTGGTATATGTGGACGACATTATGGTGACTGGTGATGATGAAAAGGAGCAACAATTGTTAGGACAACACCTAGCCAAAGAATTTGAGATTAAAACCTTGGGAAAATTGAAGTATTTCTTGGGGAATTGAGATGGCTCACTCTAAGAAAGGGATTTTCATATCCCAATAAAAATACGTCACAGATCTTCTATAGGAAACAGACAAGACAACATGCAAGCCAACGAGTACACCAATCGATCCAAATTCAAAGTTGGGAAATACAGAAGAAGACATTGCAGTTGATAAGGAAATGTACCAAAGATTAGTTGGAAGACTCATATATTTGTCACATACTAGACCTAATAATGCCTTTGTTGTAAGCCTAGTTAGTCAATTCATGCACCAACCAAAGGAGGTACACTTGCAAGTTGCACTCAGAATCGTGCAATATTTGAAACGAACCCCAAGAAGAGGAATTTTGTTCTGACGAAATGGAAATGTGGGTCTTGAAGCATATACTTATGTTGACTATGCAAGGTCAATTATAGATACAAGGTCAACCACGGAATGTTGCATTTTTCTATGTGGGAATCTTGTGACTTGGAAGAGTAAGAAACAAAGTGTGGTATCCAGATCCAGTATTAAAGCAAAATTTAGGGCAATGGCACAAGGAATATGTGAGTTACTGTGGTTGAAGATCATTATGGAGGACCTGAAGATAAAGTGGGATGAACCAATGAAACTCTATTGTGTTAATAAATTCGCTATTAGCATAGCACATAATCCAGTGCAGCATGATAGAACCAAGCATATTGAAATCGAAAGACATTTCATCAAAGAACAACTCGACAGTGGCCTAATTTGCACTTCATGTGTCTCCTCTCAAGGCAACCTTGCAGATCTTCTAACTAAAGGGCTAAACAGCAGCAACTTTGAAAGAATTGTATTCAAGCTGGGAATGGAGAACATCTATTCACCAGCTTGAGGGAGAGTGTCAAAATCTGTTTCTGTTTTATATCCCTCAAGTATAGGAATTCAGTTGTATAGGAGTACTAGTAGGGATTTAGTTATATATGAGTACTAATAGGGATTTAGCTATATATGAGTACTAATAGGATTTGGTTGTTTAGTAATCTAATATACATATATATGATGTATTGCCAACATATTTCAATTGAATAAATATATTTTACCCTAATTCTTGAGATATAGAAATCTCATGAAAGTATGTCAAAGCTATGACACAAAACAAGAATGCTCACCCTTTGACGAAAATGCACAGCGGTTTCCTTATCATCCAGAGGTGAAATGACAGGAAGATATTCTACCTGTTCATTATAAGACAAGTTATAAATTACTTCAAGAAATTAAGTTTCTGAAAAACGTGGTGAACTAACCACTGTAAAAAAATATAATCAATAGGAAAGTATACCTCAAAGAAGTTGTGGAATTGGGTGAACATCCTAAACATAAGCTGTCCCAAAGAAACATTGCCCCTAAAAATATGCAAGTAAAACACCATGAGTGATAAGTTACGCCAACAAACAGAAGTAATGAAATGACAGGATCTTCATAAAGAAATTGCTTACCAAGATTGATCAAAGTGCACATGAGGATATCGTACAATTATAGGCTGGATTGGGTACCCAGGGATAAATGCTCCGAGTTGGAAGGAAATAAGGTTCCTGCCGTTAGTCGTGGTTCCCTCTGGAAATAAAAGCACTCGAGGAAATCTATCGCAGGAAGCCCTTCTCTGTTATTCAGGTCCTTAAAAGCAGATTTCTATATCAAACAGTTTACAAAATTGATAACATGACAGATTTATATGAAGAAATTTTGTTCCAAGCATATCTATTTTTGAAACCAGTTAGTTCAAATTAATTCTTGCATATTTCTATTCAGTGCCGAAAATTCAGAAGCAGATGTAATTTTACAATATGTTAAATTCAAAGTCAACCCTTAGCTTCTCTACCACTTTATATTGCCAGCTATATTTTTCATAACTTATTTACAATTTACAATCTCAACCATTTATGTAGCACACTGATCCTAAAACATAGTGCTTATATAAATCTTTTATGAGACCAATAAAAACCAGAAATTAGAAAAAATAATGTATCAGACTCTTGTTAGTTAGTCATATGGTGCTAGTGTGCTACTGCTTTCACTCAATCATACTCTTCCCAAATTTTCACCAAATATATTTTAAGAAACTCGGCAGAGGATTGGTTCCAAAATAAGAGCATTAAAGGCTACAATAAGATTATGAAACTTCTGAACGAAAGTAGTGTCCGAATGATAGTGATGTCAAAAGCATAATTGAGAATAGAGAGGTAAGTGAGCATCAATAGACAAACATACCAATAATCAAAGAACAGAGACAATTTTAAGATGCAGATCAAATAACAATATGCAAAATAAAAGAAGTATTTTACCTTTATATCTCTGACAGCCTGCTTCCTTGATGATTGTGAGAATCTGTTAACATATATAACCTGCAAAAATAAAATAAAAAGTGGAAAAAGACATAAAATGGTTGAGTAACATATTATCTTATAATTTTAACTTTGCATACATAAAATGTTAACATGAAAACAAAATACCTGCATTGCTCTAATGATCGTGCCAACAAAAGGTATGGAATCATGAGACTCAGATGCCACAATGGTTGGAAATAATTCATAAAAATAGAAGATAGGCTCAATATAAGATACATGATTAGATACAATAATTGGAGCAACTTCTCTTGGGGCTGGTTTTCCCTTCCGTTTTATCCAATGATAGCTGCAAAGGACAAAAGAAACAACAATACAGATAAATTTATGGTTCTGAAACAAATTTAGATACTGTTGTGTAAAAAGAAACTGAAATCACATTCAAGGAATGCAAGGAGTAAAGTAACCAAAACCCTCATGCTCCTTTCCAGCAAAAGGACATAAACAGGGTATCTAGCTGAGGTTTATATTCATACAACATATATGCTTCATTTCCATTCAATATAACTATTTAGTATCACAATATAACTATTTTTTACACATGCATCCAATCAAATTGCTCCATGTATGGCTTTGTTAGAGAATTGTTTGATTGGATAATGTATAAAAAAATTATACACTATCAGCGCATAGAAATTAATCTCAAAACATTAATCCAATCCAATCTACCACATATCCCCACACCCAAAACAAAGCCATAAAAACACATACACAAACTTAACTAAGATCTAAAATTTAAAAATAAAATAAAAAAAAGAAGATAAATCTCAATAATAATATGAAATAAAGTCAAGTCAATTAAAGTAAAGTAAAGTGACTAACTAATGAATCAAAACCTAATTAAAGTAGAGGAAAAAAAAATAAAAAAATAAATAGAAGAGAGATGAAAGCATTGAATGTAGAAGGTTCACTCACCCAAAAGAAAAAAGAATGAATCTAGCAGAAATTCTAGTGATCCACATAATATTAGACCTCCACTTAGGCATAGGGTTATCTTTGTCTTTCCAACCATGAAGTGCACACTTAGTAGCAACATAACCTATCGCCAAACACAATCCAAATATCACCAAACGAACCAAAGCTATTGGTATACACACTATCGTCTTCACCCATTCGTAAAACCCTTCAATCCCTGCTTTATTGTTGCGGAACGGGTCCACTGTAGTTGAAGGTGGAACGGTCAACGGAGGATACGTATCGTTGAAACCTAACGCGCGGAAAGGGTTGGAGTCGGGACGCGCGGTGGTGGAGTTGGAGTCGACGGTGATGGTTAGGTGATCGGAGGTGAGGAGTGGAGTGGTGATGTTATTGTTGTTGTCGTCAGCCATGGAAGTGTATCGTATACGGATGGAATACGGTTTGTATACGGTGTAGAGTTAGTTGTACGAGATGATGATGATGATTACGAAGGGAAAGAAGAAAAGTTTGAGGAGTGGTGGTGGTGTTGTTTTTTAATGTGTTTGAATGTGATGATGAGGTGAGATGGAATGGAATGGAGCATCTTTTATATTTTATTCTTTTTTATTTATTAGTTAATAGTTATTGTTTATAGGGTAATAGAGGAATGGAAAAGTGATATTTCGCCTAGGATCACGAGAACAACATTTTTTATGTTCGATCTAAAACTTCTTTAGTACCTAATATTTCATTTTTATTTTTTTATATTTATTTTTAAATTAAATTAAAAAAAATTGTTTACACAAAATTACACCAAGGTTGTTTACAACCACAAAAAATAATAATTGTCTTTTCATATTCCTTTTTCTCTCTTTCAAAATAGATGGTTTGAATATTTGTTTTTTTTTAATAAGATATTGCGTCAAAAACTTTAAATTATTTGATTTATATGTGTGCGCTTATTTGAAAGGCTTGTAATCAAGTGAAGTTTAATCAAAAATTTGTAATATCACATATTTTATTTAATCGAATTAAAGTCATATTAGAGTGGTGATTTAAAGTTAAAGTCTTAATGATAAAGATTTTTTTTATAATTTAAATTAATAGTGACAACAATTTCTTGAATGTCTTAATATCATGTTAGAACTTATCTGATCGACTATTCTCGAATTGTGTCTATGAGTTTTTATAGTGAGGTATTAGTTATATGCATTCATAATAAAATATATAAAACTATCTCATTAACACTAATTTATTTTAATATAATTTATTAAATGAAATGAATATCACTTTTGTGGATCCAATTTAAAAAATTGAAAGAAAAAAATGAGTGTTATTGAAATATAATAATTTAATATTATTGGCAACACTCTTTTAGTAAAAAAAAGATACAAATGGTAGATTGAAAGTATACATTGAATGCTTACACGGTAACTAAATAAAGTTTTGCAATTCTTATAAAAAAATTGCATAAATTGTCTGTTCAAATTTTAAATTTATTTCTAAATGGTCATCCACTTTCAATTTTATGTCTCCATCCTCACGTGTACTATCGATAGGCTATAACGGAATTGGATTCTCTAAATTTGATGGTCGGTAACTTTGATAATTTTAGTGTATTTAAAGGATAAATTAGTAATTAAATTAAATAAATAAAAATTATTTGGATGAGAGATAATGATAGGTTATGAGAGAGATAGAAACAAAACTACCAAAGGTATATTGAAAGGTAGACAATCCCAACCCGGCTATAATCTAATAAAAAATCAAAAATATTAGGGATTCAATAAACCTTCGTCAATTTATTACTTGAATTTAATCCCTTATTAAAAGTAGGACAAAATTTGATTTTTTTTCCTTAACTTAAATTTATTAATATATTTTTTTCCAATTACAATGTATCAAAACACTTTAAATGTATTAATACAAAATTTATTAATACATTTTTTCCAGTTAAAACAAATTATGAATTTAAAAAATAATGAATATTTTAAGTTAAAAACAACACCTAAGAGAATACACTTAAATTTTATCTATTATGAAACTTTTTTGTCTATTATTATTATTATTATTATTATTATTATTATTATTATTATTATTATTATATTTAATAATTTATGGTTAAATTAAGAGAGACATTATTATTAGATAATTAACTAAATATGAGAATCTTGTAAAAAGATTGAATATGGAATTTT
>JBBPBR010000007.1:41880554-41894105 GCA_037974775.1 Cicer pinnatifidum
ACAAAATAATTATATTTTATTTGTTAGAATGTAAATAAAGATATGATATATATTATATGTCAATGACAAGAATACCTTGTAAACAAATTATCTTTATTTTAAAATTTCAATTAACTTTTATATTATCATAATTGTGAATATTAATTTGTTAAATTATATAAAAAAACAAAACTATCCTTGTGTAAAATCATAAATATTTTTTAAATTAATTATTAATATTTCAATTTTAAGTTTAATATCAAATTCTATTAATTATTTTTTATTTGATTGGATTTACATTTTTATATTTTGTAATTTTTTTTATATTTATATTTTATAAAGGTAATTGAACAAACTACTCTTCTTATAATATTATGCTGGTTTTTAACTCAACTCATTTAAAATAAAAATTTCAATTAGAGAGACACAATAAAATAAAATTATGGATATCTTATCATTTTAATTTATTAAACACTTGATTCAAATATGATATGATAACTTATTCCTATAATGTTTGTGAAAGAGACTCTAATAATTTTCTCACTCAAATAAAACAACATTTAAGTGGTAGGAAGTAGGAAAACAATATTTTCGTTTACCACACTCCTAATTAGGGGTGGCAAAGGCATGTCAGCCATCATTCCGTCAAATGAGAAGGGGTGTACTAACTTAGTTTTGCGAATTGAAACTTCAACTCCAAAAACCACAAAATTAGGCAACTAAAATTCAACCAATCCAATAATTATTATTAGATAAGTAATAAAACTCTAAGATTATTGAGATATACCGAGAAAATGAGATAATAGTGGTATAAATAATGACATAGCCAATAAAAAATAATTAAAAAAAAATATATATTTTTTTTTAAATTGAACTAATGGACGTCATTAAGCTGCACTATGTTACTGTCTCGTTTTTCAGCATCAGGACTAACTTATGTGGTAGAATTAAAATCTTTCGACTATTCCCACCTACAATAACATGTTAAAAGAGTTGGTCCTACAAGTTCAACCCATTTTGTCACCAAATTTCCAATACAACACTTTCCATTGCACATAGTATTTTTACCTATAAAAAACTGCATAGCATTTCCCATCACACGTATCACATTTTAATTTCAAAATGTGCCTAATTTGGATTTAGCTTCAAGTTATGCCCCGTTGAATAATAAATATTATATACAAGATCATATCATGCTTGCATTGGAATTCAAGGAACAGGGGAGTCCTTAATAGGGGTTCTTTGTTTTTAAGCTTTGTATCACTACTTCACTTGATAGTGATGTGCCTTACAGCTTCTAAACTTTTTAGACTCTTTCACTTCTCATCAATTCATTATTGTGTTACCATTTACCACCTAATAAAACTATCTTATGAAATTAATCTTTAGTAACATTACTACTAATAAAGACTAACACCAAATACAATGAAAATTTAATTGGTTAAATATCAAATGTAGTCCATAAAATATTAAGACTATATCAATTTAGTCCCCTACATAAATAATATTCTAAAATGATAAATCCAATTGCTCCCTTTGTTGGTATTGGAGGGATTATAATGACATTGACATTAAATTTATAATGTCGGAGAGTTGTTTAAAACTAAGTGAATAATGTTAGAAATATAATTGATAACAGATTTTAAAAAAAGACTGACCAGATTAATATTTTACAATTCTAAGTATCATTTTGTAATATTATTAATGTAGAATAAGAAGTTGAGTATTTATTCAATTGAAAATGAGAATGTTAATACAAGTTCCCCTTGAAGAAGCAACATTAGGCTCTAATGAGAACATTGACTGTGGTCAAAAGAAGAAATAATTTAAAGTTCTCTAATCTGTCTTACAAGTTTTCCATACCAAAAACATCAATTAATTATTTGTGTGGAATAAGCAAACTAGTTGAAACATGTTTTTTACTTACCCTTTTTTTCTAGATTTCTCATGATATATATAAACCTATGCTTAGGGATCCTATATACTGTTTATCCATATGCTAATGCATTATATATAAGTCTAGCATGTCAATGCTAATTATGTATTTTCAGAAACTTACTAACACCTATTCTCTTCTTTGGCTTCCATTTCTGCTGATTCTACCAAGCAGTGTTTCAGTTAATGGTGTTGAACAAAAGGCAATAATTTTTTTCTCCTTCTTCATTCTTTACATTAACTAAGATAAATTTGATTTTCAACTACACAAGTGAGTTGAATACCGATTTTAATCTTAAACCTTAAGACATTGGGTTTGTGGGTCCTCTCGCTTACATGTTGTTCAATCTTCATTTTTCTAAGTAATGTGAAACATCTAATAGATTTACACCTGCTTGCAACACAACACTAATAATTTAAAAAATGTAATAATTGAATGTAACCATGTGTGTCATATTAGACACTGACACATGTCAGACACTTGACACACCTTCAATCTAAAGTGTCGGTGCTACGTGATAAAAGTGACCTATGTAGCTTATATCCAGTCAAATACTTTCTAATTTTAAAATTAAAGAAATCATCTCAATTAAGGCTGTAAAAAAACAATCGAATCACTCAAACAAACAAACAAAAATTTGAACCATGGGTTGGTTCGATTCATGAACTTTTTGTCACCATTTGGTGTTTTCGGTGTGGTTCAATTCGGTTTAATAGTTCTGTTCTATGATTCTTTCTAAAACACTACTAATATTTAATTTGGTTCTGTTTTTGATTTTTTTTTTGACGATTATAATATTAGTTAATTGTAGCAATTTGGTATAGTTCGGTTCACATAATAAATTCAATTTAAAAAGATAGAGCTAAGTTTTTTATAAAGGTAGTTTGGGCTCATAAATATAGAGCTGATACACCGAACCATTATACCAATTCAATTCGGGAAAAACTTTTAACGGTTTGGTTAGAGTCCAATTCGGTTTTATCAAACTGTTATAATGGTTCAGTTCGGTTTTCTTTTCAAACCGAACCATGAACAGTCTCAGTGTAATCTTACAGAAATTTCTTTCATTATTTTGTTTTCATTTGTGACCCTTTTTGGTTTTAATCTTTGTATACTTAGCAGCCATGATGAAGCCAAAGAATCCATAGTATACAGCTACACAAAGAGCTTTAATGCATTTGCTGCTAAACTATCTGAAGATGAAGCCAAGAAGTTATCTGGCATGAAACTATTTTTCTCTTGCTCCTTTATATTTGTTTGAGTTGTACATGCAACATATTTAGTCATTTTCTATCTTTTTTTTTTGTATGTGTAGCCATGAATGAAGTACTCTCAGTAATTCTAAATCAGTACCGCAAGCTACACACAACAAGATCATGGGACTTTATTGGATTACCTTTGACAGCTAAGAGAAAACTGAAATTAGAGAGTGACACAATTGTGGCTCTTTTGGATACAGGTTTATCATACCTTTCTTCTCATTTTCATTTTCTTTTTAGTATTTCCTTGTTCTTTATGATAGATTTTGTGTAATGGTATTTCATGAATTGTTTGTGTTTCCATATTTGGGATGTAGGAATCACTCCTGAGTTTCATAGCTTCCATAGCTTCAAGGATGATGGATTTGGTCATCCACCTGCTAAATGGAGAGGAACTTGTGACAAATATGTTAATTTCTCAGGCTGCAATAAGTAACATCCCTATCCTTATGTACACACTATGTCACTATATGACTATATATTTAATTTGTGGATTTAACATATAAATGATAGTGTCGAAAGTCCCACATTGGATCAAATATGGACTGAAAATGTGTTTTTAAGTGTGCTATTTCTCACATTTCAAGTCAGCTTTGCAGGTTAAGTTAGGTCTAACCCAAAATTTAAGATAGTATCCGATCCTATCCAAGATATGTTGGGCCACCTGCTATCGAGCAACATCAGATGGTCTAGTCCTAGGCATGACAGAAGGTGTGTTGAGAGTCGTACATCGAATGAGATATGACCTGCAAATATGTTTATGAGTGGGAGACATCCCATCAATATCATTAAGTATTTTATCAATTCTACATTACTTATTTCAAATAATTAAAACAGGATATTGAAACAGTAAAACTATAAACATAATTAATCGTCTAATAATTGAATTGACTACTGCTATTTGGTGTTAACCATTTATACTAAGTGTTGAAAGTATATAAAAATACGGTTGCATAAAATAATTGTGGTGAAAATGTAAGTTTTAGTATGGCTTACTTGAGTTAACATTATGTATTACATTCTCCTTGGCATCTACACTTGATGGAAAACTTGAAGTAAGATCATTGGAGCCAAATACTTCAAGCTTGATGGAAGGTCTGATCCATCTGATATATTATCTCCTATAGATGTGGGGGGAGGGCATGGAACTCATACAGCATCAACAGCAGCAGGCAACCTTGTACCAAATGCAAGTCTCTTTGGATTAGCCAAAGGGACTGCTCGTGGGGCAGTGCCTTCAGCCAGGTTGGCAATTTACAAAGTCTGTTGGAAACAGGATGGATGTGCTGATATGGACATACTTGCTGCATTTGAGGCTGCTATACATGACGGTGTCGATGTCATATCTGTTTCCTTAGGTGGAGAAAATGCAAATTATCTGCAGGACACTCTCGCGATTGGCGCATTTCATGCTATGAGGAAAGGCATAATCACTGTGGCCTCGGCAGGAAATGATGGTCCAACTATGGCAACTGTCGTAAATAATGCGCCTTGGATTGTCACAGTAGCTGCTAGTGGCATTGATAGGGACTTCCACAGCACTATAGAGTTGGGGAATAGAAAAAATGTTTCTGCAAGTTTTTTTTTATTAATTTTGGCAATCACATGTTAACCAGAGTTATTTAACCATAATAAGAGAAGACTAGCTTTATTGGAACAATCTACATCATTGAAGTAACTTCACTTTATTTAATAGTCTTTTTTATTTATTTATTTCAATTGAGAAGACTATTTCAATAATATCACATTCATGTGTTCATATGATTTTAGTTATAACCAATCTAACATCAGTGGCTTGTTAAGAAATACTGTGATGAAGATAATGTGTGTGTATATAACATTGAGAGTTATGCAGGGGCTAGGAGTAAGCACCTTCAGTCCAACACAGAAACAGCACCCTCTTGTTAATGGGGTCGATGCAGCGCGAGACGCTTCGAGCAAGGAAAATGCTAAGTAATTTTCGTGTAGTTTTTCAATAATACCTGACTAAGTTTTTGTTGTTAACAAAGAAGATTTTGATGCATTGACAGGTTCTGCTTGGAAGATTCCTTAGAGCCAAATAAGGTGAAAGGAAAGATTGTTTACTGTAGATTTAAAACATGGAGCACTGAAGCTGTTGTGAAAGCAATAGGAGGCATTGGTACTATAATTGAATATGATCAATTTCTTGATGTTGCTGAAATATTCATGGCTCCTGCTACCTTTGTGAATAAAAGCACAGGTCAAATTATTACCAACTATATACAAACTACAAGGTAAAACATGTTCTTCTTTGTTCTCTAAAAGACCTTTGAGGTCTTTCATTTGATACTTAATAATCATTCTTAAGCAAGCTAATAATTGAATATTTGCTATAACCAATACTTTTCTACTGGATTACTTAATAACATAGATTTGACATAAATTTATTGTTCAACAAAGATCACCATCAGCAGTGATAGATAAGAGCCATGAAGTAAAAATACCAGCTCCATTTGTTGCTTCTTTTTCATCTAGGGGTCCAAATCCAGGATCTCAACATGTTTTGAAGGTACCAATAGTTGCTAACTTTCCTCCATTTTGTACTTGGTGGATTTTTGTGTCTTTTACTTCTTGCACATTGACCCTAAAGCTAGTATTGTGCTCAATAATCTCTTGGATGCAGCCTGATGTAACAGCTCCTGGCATTAGCATCTTGGCATCATATACACTTAGGACATCAATTACTGGTTTAGAAGGGGACACCCAATTTTCAGAATTTACACTAATGTCTGGTACTTCAATGTCATGCCCTCATGTTTCTGGAGTAGCAGCATATGTGAAGTCATTTCACCCAGAGTGGAGTCCTGCTGCAATCAGATCAGCTATAATTACCACAGGTGAAAAGTTAAAGATTATCATTTTAACTTCCTATATATAGTGTTTATTTGTTTTTTCATCACATCCAAAATCGACAAAACTCTTTCTGTCAGCGGATTCGGTAGCTAAACTGATTTGAGCTAAAGATTAGAAGAGTCGTTAGATTTTAAGTATTGGGGTTCAAACCTTGAAATAACAACTAATATATACTCCCACTCTAACGAAATATAAGCAAAATTAACCACTTACATATTTACTAAGATAATTAGTGATTCACTTTTATTCTTGTTAACCTTATTTAAAAGTCAACTTCATTACATAAATGACCCCTTCATCTAATTTAATTGCATAGAAAAAGTGGACATTAAATGAAGGACATTTTTGGTCTACTATCATTAAATAAGATGAAAAGAATCACTTTTTGCTTATACTTTGTTACATAGGAAGTACTAACATTTGTATAAAAAAAAGAACTTTATGTCTCTAGTCATAATTTGTTGTGTTTTGAGATAGCTTAACTTGTGTACATTCTTTATCAAGCTAAACCTATGAGCCAGAAAGTTAACAAGGAAGCAGAGTTTGCTTTTGGTGCTGGTCAAGTTAACCCAACAAGAGCTGTGAACCCTGGTTTAGTCTATGACATGGATGACTTTGCTTATATCCAATTCTTATGCCATGAGGGATATAATGGTTCCACTTTATCAATACTAATTGGTTCTCCTATAAATTGCACTTCTTTGCTTCCTGGTATTGGCCATGATGCTATTAACTATCCCAGCATGCAATTAAGTGTGAAAAGCAACACAGAAACAACAATAGGAGTTTTCAGGAGAAGAGTTACCAATGTAGGTCCTGGACCAACTATATATAATGCCACCATCAAATCTCCAAAAGGAGTGGAAATCACAGTGAAGCCAACTAGCCTCATTTTCTCTCACACCCTGCAAAAGAGGAGCTTCAAGGTAGCAGTGAAAGCAAAATCTATGGCAAGCATGCAAATTGTATCAGGCTCACTTATTTGGAGAAGCCCCCGTTACATTGTTAGAAGTCCTATTGTTATCTACAGTCCATAAAGTTATAACTAGCAGTGGCCAAAATCAAGCTTGTAGCATTACATTCTTTCCATTCTTTCTGCTTAATGTTTTCATTTTGTTCATCACATAGCTCTTGATTTGTTGGAGTGTTTACTGGCATTTGATCCTAAGATAGTTGAAAAAGGTAATATTGAATACACTAAATTAACTAGTATTATATTTATTTTTATATTTTTACTTCAACAATTGTTATAATTTCTTTTTCGGATTATCTAAGGGTAGATGTCATAATATATTGTTGGGTGGATCACTCCGCAAATAGAATCTACCAATTATTATTATTATTATTATTATTATTATTATTATTATTATTATTATTATTATTATTATTATTATTATTATTATTATTATTATTATTAAAGAAAAAAAAAAGAAAAAAAAGAACACAGTGATTTATTGGACTTGGTCCACGTGAAAAGAATTTTGTTTTGTTTTGAAATCCCTAATAAAATAAAAGTGAACAATGTCGCACTTGAACAAGGAAAAATGAAGAAATAAGAGGCAGCCAGACAATAACAAGAGAAGAAGAAAAGAAAATTGACTTCTGGTGATGGTAATAGATGTGCAACAAATTCGTTCCGTTTGATCTACAATTTTACTATGTTATTTCTACTATTGAGTATGTTCTTTTTAATATACTGTCTTAGTAGTTTTACCTTATCTGATAGTTACTTTAGAATATCTATTTTAGTGGAAGGTTGTTTGTTATTTATTTAGTTTCCACCTTTTGTGATAACTATTGTTGATCGATGTTCCCTAGTTTTACTAAAAAGACTTTGATGTACCCATTTATTATAATATATTAAAAGAGAACCCTAAATCAAACATTTTCACTTGTCCATTCAAGTAAAATTATTTCATACATTATACAACTTCAACTTTAACTTATCACTCAATGACTCATCAATACACTTAAAAGGCTCTAATTATTCATAAAAAAATTTCATTTCAATAACTCATACAAAAAATACAAACCATTCAACATCTTCAAATCATCGAAATGCAAATTCGAGTACATGCACACATCAAGATCTATATTTTATTTTTCAACCACTCTCTTGTAAATTTTCAGTTCAAGCAATGATAACGACATTATGAAATGTAACCAAACTACAATTTTTTGTATCACACACTCTTAGTTCACAAATACTTCAATAATATTATTTTTCTATTATCAATTATTGTTCAAGATCATATATCAATATTATTGCATAAGAAATGAGTTTTTTTTCCATATGTTAAATGTGTCTCCCATAACATTTTTTCTTTTTATAATTAGAAAACACAAATCATAATCGAAAAAAAAAATGAATAATATTAAATATTTGAAAAATGAATAATTTCTATAATTTTTTTTTGTAAATGAATAACATTTACAAATTTTTCTGGTCTATAATTTTTTTCAACCATTTTTGAAGTTTTTTAACCGTACCAAATAATTATTTGAAAATTCCAAACCACACAAGAATGGATTGTTTTAATATTTTAGATTTAATAAACTATCACCCACACATGAATATTATAATATATTGCATGACACACAATATTATTTAGTGAATGCTTAGATCGACGGTGAGATTGATAGAATCACAATTAACATAGAAAATTAAAAACATGAAAAAGTACATAGATTTATAAATCTAATATTTCAAAGCTAATATAAATTATATGAAATGAAGAAATATTATAGCTAAATATATAACTTTAATAATAAAGAAGTGCATAACTATTTAACAAATATACTATTAGAAGAAACACTTCAATGAAATAAAAAAACTTGAATAAACTAATTTCACATTTAAAAAATATTAAAGACAATAATTGCATATCTAAAGTTGTAAAACCTTATTAATAGTCTCATATTTCAATATGCTTTGCATGAGTTGTATTAGTCAACAATGTTTTACTTTTTCTTTTATAATGAAGCAGATATAGCTTATATATCATTATTCAAAAATATATTTACCTTTAGATACATAAACACTTGAGTATATTCTACTGAAAAATAAAATTAACATTGCTTTTAACTTACATAGTATTGTTATTTCATATTCACTAATATATTAAATTCTACCATGTAACGCGCGAGTTAATATCTAGTTAATTATTACAGTGGATGTTATTTTTACTGGATTAAGTCCCGTAGTTTTTATTCTCTCAATTTGAAGGAAATTTTCCACGTTAAAAATTATTTGTCTCATATTTAATTCTCTACCAATTATTGTTGCTATGTCGAATTGTATTTTCAACTTGGTCATTTATCTGCATAGATAGGGGGAAATATTCAGCATTATTTAGATAGTTATCTCTGATTTTTCCAATAAAGTTGTATCAGAGCTCGATTCGTTTAGTTTGTGCATTTAAATAGAAGAGGAAAATAAAAGTCCGAATATGATTAAACTCAACTATTCTAATTACACACTTTGGAAAACTCTCATGGAAAATATGTTATACAATAAAAATTTGTATGATCCTATTGAGGGTGACACTGATAAATTTGACGCTGACTGGAAGAAGATGAATAGAAATGTGGTGGTCTTGATCAAACATTGGTTGGATTTGAGTGTATATCCACATGTTGAAACTGAAATAAATGCTAACAAGATGTGAGGGAAATTAAAATATTTTCATGAATGAAAGAATGTGCAAAATAAAGCATTCTTGATTCGAAAGTTGGTGAATATGAAATACAAAGATGAGGATTCAATGAAAAATCATATAAGTATTTTTCAGAATACAACGAATCAGTTGACAACAACATATATTACATTAGATGGTGAGTTGCAAATATTGTTATTGTTGAGTTCCTTGCATGATACTTGAAAAGTCCTTGTTGTGACCTTGACCAATTCAGCTCCACGTGGAAAGTTGAAAATGTCAACAGTTAAAGATAACATGTTGAATGCAGAAGTTCGAAGAAAGGAACATGATTTGATTGGTTCTTCCTCAAAGTCAAAAGCACTAGTTACAAAGTCACGGGGAGAAGTTAATCTAGACACTTCCATAGACGCGACAACTCTGAAAGTCGTAACAAGTCAATAAGTAAGTCGAGAATTAGAAAAGAAGTGATATGCTACAATTGTGGAAAAACATGTCACATAAAAAGAAATTACAAATTCCTTAAGAGAAATCAATCAAAGAAAAAAGATGACGACAAAGAGAAGAAAAATGATAAAGATACAACAATAATTGCATCATCTAGTAATGTTTACATTGTTTGTGATGATAACTCCATAAACCTTGGATGTCAGGATTCAACTTGGATTATTGATTTGGATGCCTCATATCATGTTACTCATCGGTATGATTTCTTCTCATCTTACAATGTTGGTGATTTAGGCATATTAAAAATGAGAGATGAATGAGTATGTAAAATTATTGGTATATGAGATGCTTGGTTGGAAACTGAGATTGCTTGCAAGCTTCAATTGAAGAATGTTAGACATGTTTATGATATTCCTGGGATTGATTCCAAAGATACCTCAACATAATGGTGTTATAGAGAGAATGAGTTGAACAATTAATGATATATATATAGGTGTATGTTATCTCATGCAACATTATCGAAATCCTTTTGGGGTGAAGCAATGGAAATTGCAATGGACTGGGATTGATTCATGGGATTGATTCCAAAGATACCTCAACATAATGGTGTTTTAGAGAGAATGAATTGAACGATTAATGATATAATTAGGTGTATGTTATCTCATGCAACATTATCGAAATCCTTTTGGGGTGAAGCAATGGAAATTGCAGTGGACTTGATCAATATTTCTCCTTCTAGTCCACTTGATCGTGATGTTCCAAATAAAGTATGGACAAGATGTTAGTTATCGTCATTTGAGAGTGTTTGGCTTTAAATGTTTTGTTCATGTTCCAATATGGTGATGAATAATTTGGTTATAGATTACGAGATCTGATTGAAAAGATAATTATTAGAAGTCGAGATGTGATTTTTCTTGAAGATCAGACAATTGAAGACTTGATAAAATAGAGAAACAAAATCCAAATTCCAAAATTTATATTGATGTTGTGCCTAAATTCCCGGTTGAAACTATTGTTGTTGGGAGAGATATACATGTATATGATGAGATTGCAACTGAAGACCATGTTCCTCACCACGATGAACAAGTTTCACTAGTTGAGTATGAGTTGAGAAGGTCTTCTGGAAAACATCAACCTTCCCAAAGATATCCTCCACATGAGTATGTAATGATCACTTATAGTGGAGAGCCAAATTACTACCAAGAGACTATTGCCAATGTTGATAAGGAAAAGTGGTTGAAGATGATACAAGAATAAATGAACTCCTTGCACGAGTATCACACATTTGATTTGGTGAAATTGCCTAAGGGCAGAAAAATACTCAAGAACAAATGAGTTAACAAGATAAAGGGAGAAGATAATAGTTCCCAAACAAAATACAAAGCAAGATTAGTTGTGAAAAGGTTTAATTAGAGAAATAGTATTGACTTTGAAGAAATCTTTTTCACATGTGGTGAAGATGTCATCAATCAGAGTTGTGCTTAGGTTAACAACTAGTTTGAATCTTGAAGTTGAACAACTTGATTTGAAGGCGACATTACTTCATGACGATTTGGATGAAGCAATCTATATGGAGCAAGCTGAAGGCTTCAGAGTCAAGGTTAAAGAGCAACTTGTGTGGACTCAAGCAAGCACCACAATAATGGGACACAAAATTTGATTCTTTCATGGAGAAACATGGATATGATAAAACTACTTCAGACCATTGTGTGTTTGTAAAAAAATTCTCTGATGATGATTATACTATTCTCTTGTTATATGTGGATGACATGTTGATTGTTGGTCATGACACGAAGAAGATTTAATCTCTAAAGAATGCAAGTCTTTTGCAATGAAAGACTTGGGTCATACAAACCAATCCTTGGCGTGAGAATTACTCTCAGGAAAATGGTAAATTGTGGATGTCTCAACACAATTACATTGATAAGGTGTTAGAGAGGTTTAACATGAGCAATTACATATATGCCATTACTCCACTTGCTAGTCATTTTAAGTTGAATTCTGAATAATTTCTTAAAAGTGAGAAAGACAAAGAAGAGATGAAGAAGTTTAGTTACGCATTCACATTTGGTAGTTTGACATATGCTACGTTATGCACGAGCCCAAATATTGCTCATGTAGATGGAGTTGTTAGTCGATTTCTCTTTAATCTTGGTAAAACTAATTGGGACGTAGTAAATCTTAGATACCTCAGAGGAACTTGTAAAATGTGTTTATCTTTTGGAGGTGGTGAGCCAGTGTTAGATGGCTACAAAAATGCAAATATGGCAGATGATTTTGATTTTAGGAAATCTACTTCTAGTTATATGATGACTTTTGTAAAGGGAGTTGTGTTTTGGAAATCAAGGTTACAAAAGTGTGTTGCTTTATCTACTAGAGTTAGACCTCAAGCAAGATAAGTTTATATTATTCTAGCAAGAATCTGACTTTTCATGGAAACCCAAAACATATTGAGGTGTGGTATAATTAGATACGAGATGCACTGGAAATGAAGTCATTTTTAATTAAAAAGATTCATACCAATTAGAATGGTTTATATGATGAAAACCTTAAAAAAAAGATAGGAGTAGTAACTAGAGAGAGGGAGGACAACAATATGAAGAAGAAAGAAATAGTGTCGTGTGACACTAGCAAAGGAGATAAAAACTTGGTCCCAATAGTAATGGATGTGTAGCAAACTTGCTCCGTTTGGTCTACAATTTTAATATATTATTTCTACTACTGAATTTGTTATTTTGATATACGGTGATACTAGTTTAGAGTTAATTTGAAATACCCATTTTTGTTGAAGATTGTTTATTATTGTTTGGTTTTCACCTTTAGGTGATGACTATTATTGTTGATTGGTGTTTTCTAGAGTTACTAGAAAAACTCAAGACTCTAGTTTTACTGGACTAGGATCTATGGTTTTTATGATATCACTTTGAGAAAAAAATTTCACGTTAAAAATTATGATGCGTTTGATAATTAATTTTCTGCCAATTGTTATTATTTTGTGGAATTTCATTTTATGCTTTGCAATTATTTGCATAGCTGAGAGAAAAATATTTTACATTATTCAGATAGTTATATTTAGTTTTCCCCAATATTTTTGGAATTTGTGTGAATCGTTATTTTCATTGCCCTTGAATGTATTGACATTACAAAAATATCTGAATATCTCTTTTGTTAGTCATTTTGTTTCGAAAATATGTCATAAGTTTTTCAGTTTAATCCACAAATATATTTCTTATTGGTCATTTTTTACGTAATATTACTAATGAAAGCGATTTTGGAAATTTATTTGCAATTTTGTATATATTTAAGGATTAAAGTGACGATATTCAATATATGGTAGATTAATAATAAATTAGGGTATTACATTATTTTAGGCATAATATAAGATAAAAATCATAATATA
>JBBPBR010000007.1:41907550-41924787 GCA_037974775.1 Cicer pinnatifidum
ACAAATTTAAATAAAAATTTAAAATTAAAGCAACAATGAAAAATAGGGTCTAACTTATCGCTTTCTCTTTCTTGCCAGAATATTTCAACTATTTATTCACAACCTACATTAAACAAAAAAACATAAAAATATATCATAATATCATAACATAATATAAATGTGAAAATAATTTAAATTCGACAACAAAAGTTTAATCTACGGTTCTTTAACACTTAATTCACCCCAAATTTCAATATGAATATAATTTGTTTCTTCACAATTACATAAGAAAGCAATAGATCCATTCAACACCATGAGGTTAAATTCAATCCTTGTATATATCACTGATTCTAAAGGTAAATTTGTTGCAAATGATTTCTTATTGTAAAAGTCAAATGATAACATAGCCTTTTCAAACCCCAACCAATGACACACTTCATTCAAGTTCACCTGAGACCTACATGGCCAAGGACTAGGTATATCACTATATATATCCTAGAAAGGGTCATATATCGCTACTTGTCTTCCCTCCCAAAAAAGAGCTATCAACTCAATGACTAACCAATGATATATATCAAATAAATTTATTTAATAAAATCATATGCTCTTATTCTTTATAGTGTTTTAGTAGATATTATCTCACTGATATCACATATAACTTTTTGTAAACTTGATATTAAAATAAAAATTATTAGTTTAATTAATAGATTAATGAGAAATTGTAAATGGTCAATTTAAAATATGTTCTAGACTTAAATATTTGATTTGTCACTATAAGATTGTGTTTTTTTTTTTTCATTCGTGTTTTTCTATGTTTGTTTTAATTTGAACTCTGTAAATTCAATTTAGTGCAGTAAACATCTACATAAATAAATAAAATCTATATTTAGGAAGATTGAAATGTTTCTATTGAAAATATATGAAATATTAGAAAGAAAAATATCTCACAAGTGAGTCTTAACAATGAAAAACCCCAAATTAACAATTATGTCAACACATTGATTACCTTCTCTAAAAATATGAGAGATAATAAATCACATTCTTTGAACCATCTAATTAAAGACAAATTAAATCATCTATTTCTAATAGACCAAGAAACAAAATATGATTATTGGAAGTCATATTTGCTAATTGAGTTTCAGATTCAATCCATAGAAAGCGTCACCCATTCTTGCATGTTGTTTCAATAAGAACCATAATTGTCATAAACTCAGGATGCAACATAGTTGTAATCCTCAAATTCACAACGAAACAATCAATGGAAGCAGCAAAGTTGTTTCTAAATATACCTCTACAAGCAACATAGTTAAGACAACTATAAGCAGTACATATGATGTTGGTTAATGTTATAATGCCAAATGGTTTTTGCCCAAATCAGTCGAGTGACTCACCCACCCCTAATCAATAAGCTTCTTTAAATAAAAAAACATCTCAAAATTGTTTAATCTCAAAACTCGATGTTCCTCACAATCAAAATTAGGAATAGTAATATTTGTCTCTAAGGCAACCAATTATGGGTAGCTATGTAAAATAATATAATGAATTTTCCAATAATCATCTTAAATGAAATGATTGACAATCACATGAAATTGAATATCATCATCAATGATTAAAATAGATACCAAAGAGTCTTTCTCACAACTGTCAACTAATAATATGCATGAAAGCTATACATCAACATGTTTTGAATAACACCTTTTATCAATTGAATTATACCTACCGTGAAGATGAGATAGGTTGTCAAAGCCATAAGCTTAGGCTTGATTCAATCCACAATTAGTTGTAAATAAGAAACTTTAGAAATTCCTTTGAAAAGAAGTATTCCAAAGATATATGAAAGGGAGATAACCAATAAAAAAACCAAGCAACTCAATTAAGATATTTTGTCTTCTAATAGAAATAGATCTAGGATAAATAAAAGATTAATTAGAATTAATATCTTGACTGGAGATATTGATATATCAATCAAAGAGACGTTGGAGGTTGTTAACTTATAAGAGGCACCTAAAGATGTGCAAGAATAATTGTAATTATCAGAGTCAGTTTGTTGAGAAGACAGTTACTAATGGTATAGTTAGAGCTGTCAATTTGACAAACTTTCAATTTATTGGCCTCAACTCACACATTTGAGGGGCCAAAATATTTTATAATTTAAAAGGCTCCAAAAAAGCAAGCCCCCAACTAGGGCTGGACAAAAGATATGATCCGCTTTGTACCGCCCGGCCTGCAATGGGTAAAGTAAACTAGACCGGTTGGATCAGACCCAACCGGTCAAACGGATAGAATTAATGGGTTCACTAGGGTAGATTCAGGCGGGTTCGGGTTATGGATTTTGGATCGGTGGTGACCGACCCGCTCGATAACAGTTTATAATAATTGTTGGGCTGGAAATCCAATTTATTTTTGGCCCACTATTATCTCAACCCTAACCCTAATTTCAGTCTCACAATCCCACCCACACAATCCCACCCACAACTCATTCTCTCATCATCATCTTCTCACAAACCCTATTTCTTCGCAAACCCTGATTTCTTCAAACCTCAACGGCGGCCAACGACGGTCAGTGGCGGCCACATCTACTCCAGGTTATCACTCTCTCTCTTATTTCTCAACTCTCTAACTTTTTTCGTTCCAAACATTATAATCTGTTTTTCACAACTGTCTTTTTTCGTCTTTGTTTTTTTTAAAATATGTTAGTTTTGTCTTTGCCAGTTTCATTTATGTTAGTTTCGTCTTAGTTTCATTTTTGATTGTTAATTTCGTCTTTGTTGTTCTAAACATTTTCCTCTTTGTTAGCATTTTCAATCTCGTGTTTAAAAATAGCATTTTTCATCTTTGTTGTTTTAAACATGTTCATCTTTTTCTAATTTATTTTGCATTGTGTTAGAGTTTTTATTTCTTTTTATTATAATTAGAGTTTTGATTTAACTATTGTTTCTGTTTTTGGATTTTTTAGAGTTTGGTTTTTTTGTTTTTGCATGTTGTTTTATATATATTAGATTTTTCAATTTTCGTAAGTATGATGTGTTAATATTATATTATATATTAGATGTTTTATATATTATATTAGATTTTTCAATTTTCTTAAATATTTTTCAATTTTGCATGCTGTTTTATATCATCTTAGTTTCATTTTTGTTTCTTGTTTTGAATTGAAGAATGTGTCATGTGCATTTTCTTAGTTGTTTTGTTGTATGCTAACCATGATTTGAAAGTACAAACATTTTATGTTCGTTGATACTTTATGTTTCAATCACTACCTTTAGACATATCTTATTTGTAGTATCAAAACTTTACTAGTACAATGCCATGATTCACTTGGTAATTTTATCATGACAATACAATTTTTTATGATTCACTTGGTAATTTTGTTTTATGGCAGGGTTAGGTTTTGAAATTGTACAAATTATTTTCTTAATTAATTGTCAGAATCTAATTTTTAATTTGAAAGACTAAGTTACAATTTTGCAAATTTAAAAACTAAACTGTTGGACCCTTACAATTTCAATATAGGACCTTAGTTGCTCACCTTACAATCAAGTCAAGTCACAAATAAATTCATTTAATTTCACATGTTGGCATTTCCTTCTCACAAGTTAACCTCAAATACCGAACCTAACATTTGATATAGTACTACCTAGTTGTGCATGGATGGTTTTAAAAAAAAACCAAACCATATCCATTTAAAAACCAATATACGGATTTGGATTTATAACCAAATCCATTATTTGGTTTAAAATCGGTTATAAAACCAATTGTAAAACTGGTTATGGTTAAATAACCGGTTGTTTTTATGCAACCAATTTTAAAAAATCAAATTTAAAATTGATTTTTTTTAAAAATCAGTTAAAATTTGGTTATTTTTAAATATCCATTTTTAACAAAATAATTTAGGCATAGTTTAAAAATCGACTATTTATAAAAAAAATCGATAAAATTCTCAAACCAACTCAAAATCAAGCTGCTGCAACTCATGATCAGAAATCATTTAAAAATATTTTCAATGGAAAAACTTTCTGTTCATGCTCAACAAAAGACAGGGAAAGTTCAATCAAGATAATAGTAAAATAAAGCCTCAAGAAACAAAATACAATTTTCAGACATTCCTCTACCCTAGCTAGAGCTGTCAATTTGACAAGCCCTCTAATTATTGGCCCAACCCACATTTTGGAGGGGCCAAAAAATTTAATAATTTAAAAGACCCATAAACTAAAAACCCCCTAAAATTTTGTTGGCTTAGAGGGCCCACAGGCCCACTTTTTTTTAAAAAAAGAATCGATTTTTTTTCGATAAAAAATATCAGATTTTTTTCGATAATTTTTTTTTTTTGGACAAAATGTTTTTTAAAACAAAACTCAAAATTAAGAAACTTTTGGGGGCCTAAAGCCCCCCAAATCCCCATCCCTTAAGCCCCTAAAATAATGGGCCGAAATCTTAAAAAAAATTATTTTGATAGAGGGCCTAACAATAGAGGTTTAATAAGAAATTTTTATCGAAAAAAAATCGAAAACTTAATATAAAAAAAAAATCGGTCATTTTTTTATAAAAAAAAAAAATCGAACATTTTTTATCGAAAAAAAAATTGAAAATTTTTATAGAAAAAAATCAAAAAAATTTTATAGAAAAAAATCAAAAATTATTTATCTGTGAAAATATTGAAATCAAAAAACAAAATCGATTTTTTTTAAAAAAAGTGGGCCTATGAGCATGGAATTTGGGAGTTGGGTGGATAAAATCCGGTTTAAATCCAAATCCAAAAATAAAATGTGGATGGTTATCCAACCGGTTATAAATAAATTGGTTTATATCCATATTATTTTAACCGGATTTTTAAAATGGTTTTGGATGCGGTTATGGATTTGGACTTAAAAACCGGTTTTTTTGCACAGCCCTAGTACTACCAGAAATATCTATTTTACAAATATAGCAACAATAGTATATATAGCATACATTAACAAAGAAAATGATTCACTTGGTAATTTTGTTTTATGGCAGGGTTAAGTTTTGAAATTGCACAAATTATTTTCTTAATTAATTACCAGAATCTAATTTTTAAATGAAGTAATCTCTGAATTTTTATTATGATAAATAATTCAATAGTGCAGTAACATGGTCTATTAGATACCTTTTTTGGTATGATGTAAAAAAACAAAGTTGTTTTTTAGTTATTAGATTTGTTGCTATTATTTCATATAACTAATTTATTTTTATTTTTTTTTGTTTCATTTTCTCTGATTATTGGATCTCATATCTTCAAGGTAAATATTCTTTTATTTATTTTTTCTTTGATTTTTTGCATACTCTAGAATTTCAATATTCTGATTTTTGAATTCAAATTCTAATTTCCAACTATAATAAATTTTCATATCTAGAAAACTCTAATATGCATATTATGATATTTAAATATTCTGGTATGAATTCAAACTCTGATGTTTAGATATGAATAATTATTAGATATGAATATTCTGATTTTTTCCCAAAATACTTTCTAGAGTTTGACTTTTTGCATATTCTGGAAAAAAAAAACATACTTGATGTTCTTGGCTTGTGGCTGGAAAAGATGGATCAACGAGCCAATAACAGTAGCACCCAAGGGGTGATTATAGAGCAAGAGCACTGTAAGTTTGTGCTTCTATTTTTTTCATTTTCTGTTTGATGCTTATATTGTTTCTATTTCATGTTTATAAGTTTTTCAAATGTATACTATATTTTTATGCCTATAAATGAATGCTATATATTTAACTTGTATATTTCTTTTTAAGATGTGTTTAAAGTTTCTGGTTCTTTTTATGAGTTTAATTAACATATTAAAAATGTGCTTCTTTTTTTCTAAGTGTAATTTGTGCTTCTTTTTTACTAAATGTAATTAGTGCTTCAGTTTTTTTCAATGCGTTCTTCTATTTAGTTGTAATGCTTCAGTTTTTCTAATGTAAGCGTAATTTTTTTTATACACCTTTTTAAATTTATTTGATTTCTTTATTTATAACTTGTAATGTATTTTAATTTTTTTTTCTTTCTTATACATACTTTTAAATGTATTATATGCATGCAAGTTTTTGTTTATGCATGTTTCTCTAATATATACTTCTGTTTATTATATGCTTTTTCTTTTTCTTAATGGATATTTATTTGAATATTATTCTTATTTTGTTTAATGAGTACAGTATGCTAGTTACACACTAGACACTGTATTATAGTTAACCTTCAATGGGTTGAATAAGTCTAGTGTGTGTGAAACACACTAGACTCTTGAATTATAGTCACTTACATAAGAATTAAACTCCCTTAAATATTCATAACTCCCCTTAAATATTCAATTACAACCACTTAAATAATACAGTAATACAATCTTTGGATGTTAAATTACATTCATTTAAAATTGAATACACTCCCATAAAATTTTATTACAACCCTTTAAAAGTCAATGAACTTAAAATAAATAATTCCATATGGTTGGTATTTGGTTATTAAGGCTCCTTCATGATTTTAGTGATGAACCAACCTAGTCAAAATTTACCAACTCCAAATATCAACACTACTGAAGTTGGTGCAGCAGCAACAACAGTAGTTGTTGGACCTGATTTGGCTAACAATCAAGTTAAAAAGAAGAGAAAAGCTAATGCAAGTGGTCCTAGGCAATCCTCTAAATGCTGGGAACACTTTAACAAAATTAATTCTAGTGAAGAGGAGGTACAATCCGCAGCATGTAAATACTGCCACAAAATATACTTGTGTGACTCTCGAACTCATGGCACCTCTAACCTCAACTACCACCTTACTAGATGTGCCAAAAAACCTTTGATTGTATTTGATGACCACACCCAAACTATTCTTACATTTCCTAATGTAGAAGGATCTGGTTTGGTTTCAACAAGTAAGTAGTAAATTAAATCTTCAAGCTTGTCGTAGGGCATTGTCTATTTTTGTGATTTTGGATGAACAACCATTCAAAGCTGTGGAAGGTGAAGGATTTAAGTTTATGTTGAGAACATTGCTGCCACAATTTACAATACCGTCTAGACGAACTGTAGCTAGGGATAGTTTTCAGTTGTTTATGGAGGAAAAAGTAAGGTTGAAAGCTTTTTTTAAGTCTGATTGCAATAGGGTAGCTCTTACAACAGATTGTTGGACTTCAATTCAAAACCTTAACTACTTGACCCTTATGGCACACTTTGTTGATAATGATTGGAATTATCAAAAAAGGATTATTAGTTTCACAGTAATTCCAAATCATAAGGGTGATACAGTTGGTAAGAAGATTGAAGAGGTTTTAAAGGATTGGGGGATTCGAAATGTGTCAACTATAACCGTTGATAATGCATCATCCAATGATGTAGCTGTTGCTTTTTTGAAAAAAAAGATAAATAATATGGATGGTTTGATTGGGGATGGGGAACACTTCCACATGAGGTGTGTTGCTCATATTCTGAATTTAGTTGTAACTGATGGCTTGAAAGAAAAAAAATTGGCAATCTCTAGCATTAGAAATGTTGTTAGATTTGTAAAGTCTTCACCTCATAGGGCTTCAAAGTTTAGAGAATGTGTTCAGTTAGCTGGAATATCTTGTAAAAAATTGCTATCTCTTGATGTTTCAACTCGTTGGAATTCAACCTACTTGATGCTTGAGGCTGCGGAGAAGTTTCAAGTAGCTTTTGGGAAGCTTGAGGTTGAGGAGTCAAGTTATAAGGATTTCTTTGGAGAAGTTGGTCCCCCAACTAGTTATGATTGGGATACAGCTAGGGCATTTGCAACTTTTTTGAAGTTATTTTATGAGGCAACTAGAGTGTTTTCCTGCTCACAACATGAGAGTATACATGCAGCTTTTCACCAATTGTCTACAATCTATTGTGAGCTGCAAAATGTCTCTTTGAATTTGAACACCATTTTTGCAAGTGTGGCTGAGGATATGTTAGCAAAATATGATAAGTATTGGGGTAATATTGCAAACATTAATAAGTTGCTATATTTTGGGGTAATTTTTGATCCATGGTATAAGTTAAAATATGTTGAGTGGTGCTTTCAAGATATGTATGCAACTAAATCAGAGGTGGCTATTGAATTGATCACATTAATTAAAGACGATCTAACTAAAATGTACAAATGGTATAAAAAAGTCCATGACAAAAAAAATAATTTACCACAACCTACTCCCATGGCTGTTGACAGTGCTTCCCATGATGAAATATCTGTTGCTGCTGCCCAAATTCACAAATGGCCAGAGCACAAGCTTTTGAAGACCATTTGAAAGAGAAAGACTCAATTGACCAACAAAATGAGCTTGAGGGATATTATTCTAGTAAGTGTGTGAAGATGAGTGAAAAATTTGATATTCTTGCTTGGTGGAAATGTAACGCAACTCAGTACCCAATCTTATCTCTTATAGCCAAAGATATTTTGGCTATACCGGTGTCTACAGTTGCTTCTGAAAGTGCTTTTAGTACTGGTGGGAGAGTCATTAAAACCTTTAGAAGCTCTTTAAAGCCAGAAATGGCTGAAGCATTAATTTGCACTCAGAATTGGCTAAAACCTTCACTCACTTGTTTCAAAGACTTAAATCTTAGTGAAGATGTTGATATTTCTGAAGAAATTATTAAAGGTAAAGTTATTTATGTATCTTTTAACGGTGTGAACTTTCTAATATATTCATATGTTCATAATATAGTCTAATGTTTATTATTTTGTTCATTATTTCATAGTTTCAAGGAATGTCAGTTGGAAAGGCAAATACTGCAGGTGGCTCATCATCACAGCCACCTAGTTGTGGTTGAATAAAATTATTGTATGTAATATTCCTTTTTATTGTTACTAATTTGAAATGATTTTGTTAATATTGTGTTAGTAGTAACTAATTCTGCCAAACTTTTCAGATTTATACTTTTTTGAATTTTTTGAAGTCATACAATCTTAAGGCAAATACTGACTTGGCTCTATGACAATATCAACACAAGGTTTTTGGGATTTGTATAAATTGTTGTTCTGCGTGGTAAGTTATTATTGTTATATCTTATTGTTATTTTAATTGCCAAAAATTGTTAGTAACCAAAATTGTAAGTAGCCACAACACAATTGTTACTCTGTTAGCAATCTAAACTGCATGTTATAGATATATGTTAACATATATTAGCATTTTTGTGTTAAGCAAGAACATAAGATTAATTTGTTATTCTTATATAATTACCCTTTTATTTTCCAACAGCTGGTGCATTAGATTCTGAGATTGATTCTGCTGCAAGTCATAGAAAAACAAGTGTTTTATCATATGTATGTTACATTTGATCTTAGGTCAATTAAAGTACTGAGTATGAATATTGATTATGTAGAAAAACAAGTGTTTTATCATAAAATTAAAGTACTGAGTATGAATATTGATTCTGTAGGTTGCAGGAGTTCTTGTAGATTGCTTGGTGTTAAATCTTTATTTAACATTAGCTAAGTTACTAGCAGCAATTTATATTATTGTGAACAACATATATCGGTATGTCAACCTGATTTCTTAGTTTGATATTATTGTTGATTCAAAATGAATGATCTAATAATGTTGATTGCATTATTTGTTTTTTCAAACTAGGCTGCTATAAAGTCTGGAATTTCTTAGTTTGGCATTATCAAGTCTGGAATTTTTTACTGTTGATTGCAAGCAGGTATTGAATTATTTTTTCTATGGTACACATCAACAACATATTTTTACATTGGTTATTGGATACTAATTTTTGCTCTAATTTTTTAAGTTGGCAATGGAAACAAATTAGAAATATATATTGATAATTGTATTGTCATAGAGTCAATTAAAACTATCAATATTTTCCAAGAAGTGTGTATTAGTATTAGACTTTAGTGTTATGTGATTGTAGTTGAAAAACTAAGCTGTTATAATCTATTGTTGAATACCTAGGCTGTGATAATCTGTTGTTGAAAAACTAGGCTGGGATAATTTGTTGTTGAAAAACTAGATTGTGATAATCTGTTGTTGAAAAACTAAGCTGTTATAATCTGTTGCTATGAAAAACTAAGCTGATATGTGAATGTATTAATATTAATACTATGTGAATGTACTTGAGTTGTTGTTGAAAAATTAAGCTGTTATAATCTGTTGGATTTGAAAAACAATGATTGTGTTAAACTTTTAGTTGTAATCTGTTGGATTTGAAGAAAACTTAGTTGTAAGTTGTTGTATTTGTATATTATGTGAATGTAGTTGTAAACTGAGTTGTTGCATTATAGGAATATAATTTTATGTTATGTGAAAGTTAGTAGTCTAATTTTTTTTAAAAAAATGAGTACAAATTTTATCTTTAAATGGCTCAAAAGAGTTATTTTGAAATAAACTACTACTTTGCTAAGAAATAAAAAAAAAATAGTTATTTTGATAAACATGTTATTGGGTCAAAAAAAATTGAATGGCCCAAAAAAATTTGAATGGCCCAAACAATGACCAACCCGAATGTAACCACCCAATTAACCCGCAATCCATTTAACCCGCAACCCGGATACCCAATTTTTATAATGAGCGAAAATGGGCTTGTAATATTCAACCGCAGATTGGGCCGGTTTGTGTTTTGGGTCCAAACCCGCCCTATCCGACCTGTTGTCCAGCCCTACCCCCAACACAAAAAAAAACTCCTAAAATTTTATTGGATTAGTGGACCTCTAGGCCGCTCTTTCAAAAAATAGATCAATTTTTTCTGATTTAAATTTTAAATATTTTTTTATTTTTTTGGAGAAATAATTTTTTCCAATTTTATTTTTGATAAAAAGATTTTTGGATTTTTTTGGATATAAAATGATTAACAATTTTTTTTATTAAAAAAATATCAATTTTTTCTGAGAATTTTATTTTTCTTATTTTTCTCACAATTTTTTTAGAAAAAAAATTATTTTAAAGTTTTTCTATGAAAAAACATATTTTTTGAATTTCTTTTCGATATTAAGAGTTTAATAAATAAATAAAATACCTTAAAATTGGCGATTTTTTTATAGCTCTAGGTATAGTCCGGAGAGGCAGAACTTGATATAACAAGAGTTTGTTGTGGATTAATATAAAAATATTTGTGATGGTTTTGAGAAAGAATATAGTTAAGTTTTATAAATGAAATGATATTATACTAGTTTTCCAACACTCAGAATTCAGTCTCTTTATTTGACTTACTGAATTTTTTGGTTGAATCTTATTTTCAAATCATTCTGAACTTTAATTCAATTTTTTTCTTTCCCCTTCATAAGATGTATTGGCAAAAACATGTAATAAGCATTGCAACTTTTATCCAAATTGTTATTTGTTGGTATAATGTTATTATCAATTGTAAAAAATGTATAATAAGGAAGCCTCAGAGATCTTGGTGGTTAAGAATCATCAAATGAAGAAATCTCCATCAAGAGTAGCAAATATTTTATAGCATCACAGGCTCAATACTCAATACTCAAACACTAAAATTGACATCAAATATTATAAAAACGGTTAAAAAACGGTTAAACAAATCGAAAAAAAATCACAACAATTATAAAATACGGTTAAACATACTCAGAAAATTCACAACAATTAAAATTACAATAACAAAAGTTTGTCCATGATGTAGTCAGAAGTAGCTGATTTTAATATCATATATGAATAATATCAATGATATTCCGTCAAATTTATCATCCTTCAACATCATATAAAAAATAGTAAAATTAAAAATACAAACAAAACATTAATAATGCGTAATAATAAGAGCAGAAAAATTATTCGGAAAAAAATAAAAATGAGAAAATTAGAATAATAGGGCTCAGAGAGTTGCTTTATGTGCTCAAAGATGAATCTTACGATTCATCTCATACAAGAGGTGTCAGAATATACAGCACTCATCATCTTCGCCCTTTTTCGAACAGAAATTAAACAAAAACTAAAATGAATTTAGAATGAAAAAAATACAACGGAAAATGGCTGCCGCTACAACTATGAAACTGAATGCGTCTTGGATTTTGAACATTCGTAGGCTTGCGATTTTTATAGAGTTTTTGTTAGGGTTATATTTAGTTTTGAATACACGCTAAACGTTTGGGCTTTAATGGGCCGGGTCTTATTGTTAAAAAAGGATCGCAAATTATTTTTGAAAATTTATAATATTTTTAAAATGTCAATTTTATTTTTGAAGTTTTTATTATTTTAAAAATTCAAATTCACCTGTTTTTTTCATCATTCAAAGATTTTTGGATTAATTAATCTAAGATTTTAGGACCAATCAATCCAAATTTTTCGATATGTAAAAGATTTTCGGTAATTATCAAAAAAAAATTTACAAGAATTATGGTCCAAAAAATTAAAAAAGTGTACATAAAATTTTTATTTTCAACTTTTCTGGTATACACTTGTTTTTCTTTTTATAATTATTTAATTTATTTATATAAATTATAACAGATTTGAATAAACCGTTACTATTATTTGATAAAATATGTGTCGAAATTTTCAACATTTTCGACATAGATCAAATATGAATAATTATAATTAATATTAATATCGTAAAAATATATTATTTTGATTAATTATTATAATTTATTTTATATTTTACTTCAAATATTTGATACATGGAAAGTTATTGTGAATTAGGTTAAGGAGATTGGTGTAAAAAACAAGTAATGGTTATCAACACTAGATTAAATAAAGAGACATGAGAGATAGGGAAGAGGAAAAATTAATATTAAGTTGTAACAAATGAAGAAAATACAAACGTGTTGATAATACAACTCGAAGTTCAACTCAAAGAAAGTGTGGTTGTCATTTAAAACTTAGATCAAAATCATTAAAAGATAATTTACGATGAATAATTAAAATAATTTATGGATCAAAACCATTAAACATGTTAATTTGTTTTGTTGATTTCATATTTACAAAAATGTTGGAGCAAAATACAAGCAGTATGTCTTAAAGGATAGACAAAAGTTAGTACTGAATATGTGAAAAGATATTATGTATTGTAATGATCAAAAATAGTAGTATATCATGCGCTTGCACATGTTTGAGCAACCATGTGTTGATAATCAAGTGTTTGTTGATTACGTGAAAGAAACTTGGTTGACGCCTTACAAGAAAATGTTTGTTGAAGCATGGATTAATCGAATGATGTATTTGGAGAACACAACGACTAACATATATGTCATGTCACTATAAAACTTCAAATTTGTAATTTAACTATATATTGTTGGATTATTTGATGGTGACAATGTACATGTAATGATAAGGTTGACACTGCTAATCGGAAACTTAAGTTAATGTTGGAGCATAACATGAGTGACATATGTAAATGTTGGGAACCTATGAACAACCTAATCAGGTTGCAACTTAAAAAAATCAATGGCGCGTTTCAGAAAATTTTCTATGATAAGAGCATGAACATAACAATCCATTTTATCAAAGATTGAGTACATTTGTATCAAGGGAAGCTCAAAGACGCATTGCTGAAGAATACAAGAAAGTTGAGTGGGTTTATATCAACAAATTTGTATGTGGGTTCTCTCTCAAAAAAAAACATACGTGTTACTCAATGGAGAAATTAAGCATGGAGTGTGAACTCACCCAATACATATAAGGTTAATCAGAGTTGGATATGTCTAATGAGATGAATGCATTGTGGAAATATTTTCGGTCACTTCATGTTATAGAAAAAAGAGTGTAAGAGTAAGGTGCGTGAACTTATTTTTCCAACCATAAATTCATTGTGTCTGCCACCTGAAAAAATTAAAACCCAATGACAGGTGAAGAAGAGTATGTGTAACAAGCCGAAGGGATATGACGTGTATTGAGACCCTTCTTACTCTGAGCATGTTAATGCAACATATTGTGAATATCTTGGTTCTCAGCCATCTCAATCACCAAATAAAAGACATTATTGAGACAACTATCTCGATCATCAATGAAGCAAACCTCCCAATCGTCAATACATCTGTTATTGAGACAATTTCTTAATGTTATTCAACTATACATTGACGACATAATTAATGTGATAGCATATGGAAATTATGGCTATTGCATCATTGCTAGGAAATAATGAAGAGTCGTGGTATTTTGTTCACCATTGTTTGGACCAAGAGCTTTCTTCTCGTATAAGTCCACATAATAGATTGTTCCCAAGACTCATTAGAGAAATAAGAGATTATTTGAAGATAGCAAGCTTATGCATTCAACACCTAGATAAATGAATGTCCATATCTGATATGGTTACGTTATAGCAACAAGATATAATATTATTCTAGTCATGTTTGGTCAGACATTTTCTATGACTTTCTTTCCTTTGAGTGGTTTGCATTCAGGATCGACAACAAATTATTATATTATATATATATTAGTTTTGTCGACTCAAGTCATTAGGTTCAGGTAAAATAATTTTATTTTCTTAAGTAATACTTATTTTTTTAAAATCATAAAATTATTTATTATTTTAATCTATTTTGCACTTAAAGATGAAAGATGAATTTTCAATGTTAGACATTACACCAAGTTGAGACAATTTCTTGGCCAATAGCATATACAAAACGTCTACAACAGTGAGGTATTTATTAGACCATATGGCATGTGTTACAGAAGATCCACTGAAATAACTCGTAGATGCAATGTTATTAGAAGAAGATTGATTTTGCATGAATTATAATATTTTAAAACTTATATAAAATCATTTGTTATTAGTGCATTTTAATTACTACTTTTTGTTATATTTTATCTTGTTTTTTGTTTAGTTATTAACTTATGTTGTTCATCAGTGTGGTATTTATTAGGCTATATGGCATGTGTTACAGAAGATCCACCGAAATAACCCGTAGATGCAATGTTATTAGAATAAAATTGATTTTGCATGAATTACAATATTTTAAAACTTATATAAAATCATTTGTTATTAGTGCATTTTAATTACTACTTTTCGTTATATTTTATCTTGTATTTTGTTTAGTTGTTAACTTATGTTGTTCATCACAAATAAAATAATAAAATTACATTAGAAACTACAAAAATAATGTTCATCAAATAAAGTAATAATACAAAGTAACTAAATAACAATAAAATAACATTAGAAACTACAAAAATGTTGTTCATCACAAATACCAGTAAATAACTACTGACTAGTGTTATGAAGAACTAAATATAAAGCTCTATAAAAGTAATTATATATGTCGTCATCTGGATCAACACCATGTACCTCCAACCCCTGCTGTATAAGATCACCCACCAGTTGTAGGATAGATAATTGTGAACTAGAAGCTTGTGAAACGATGGTCGGAAAATTAAAATTTGGAATATGGGGTACACCATATGGCCGCCCTAAAAGTTGATGGGATACCTTGTAGAACCACTCAAACTATCCATCATGACACTCAGATGGATATGTAGCTAGTTCAAGGACATATGTCATTTATCCCATCCATTTCACATTTTCATTAGATAATCTAGAAAGAACGGGAGATAGTGGTGGTTGATTATGTTGAATATATCCAAATTGTCTCAAACACCTCTCTAATAAATATGTCACTATTGTGCTTCATAATCAAACTCATTTGTTAGTTCAAGGTATTTATTAAATTAATTATTATCATATTAAAATAATTTTAAATAAAAAATTACTCTCAAACTAATTTATATAGATTAAATACATCAATTTTTATCATATCAAATTTAGCATTACCAAATCAAATATTTTATTATGTTAGAGTACAATATTCTTTCATGTTTAAATCTAAACTAGACATTTAGTATTTTTTTATCACCATAAAGTTCTAACCCAAATTTCAAACGGTCTATAAAAATTCCTAATGAAATACAAAAGAACTAATTCACCATATATGTTACTCATTTTTAGTGGAAAATCCCTCTAATCAGTCTTATCATATTTATTTACTAGAATATTCGAGCAATATAGACATATGAAGTGTTTTTGAATTTTTGTTTTGTATTGAAAGACTTGGATAATTTTCTATGAAAAAATCGAAATTATGTTGCAAAAATATTAAAACTTATTGAAAACATGGTCTCCATATGACATCAGTAGGTGTCAGTGCATCTATCATATATGTTTATATTTAGGGATTTTGTGTTTGCCTTATTTATAGCTCCATGTCTCTATAACTCACTGGAGTACTTGCAAAGTAAATTATTGCAGCTTCTTTCCAAGAGGAACTATTTTCAACATATATTGGTTGATCCTGCATACAAATAAAATATATGATATTAAAATATAATATAGAGAAAAAATAATAATTAAGATAAATATTTTTAATGCATCATAAATAATAATTAATTTAACATACTTGACCAAACCATATTATGGAATAAATATGATATCGGTATCGTGTAAGGAGAAATATTTCATATGGTCCTCTAGGATACTGTATAAACTCCCCCTCTTGTTGTACATGTCCCTCCTCTATATGGTCCTCATTAGGGTCATCTAGGATACCGTGTAAGCTCCTCATCCTATTGTAAAACTCCTTTATGTATGTGATCCTCATGTTTTATAGCCTCCTCCTCTTTATAGCCTCCTCCTGCATAACAACATCAGCCTTTGGGTTAATATGTATATGACTTTGCTTTCCTTCATCAGCGTCTTCCACTCTAAATCATTGTCTCCTTCGGAATATTGTGGGTCGAATTTTTTTCGAAAGAGCATCCATCAAAAATGATGAAGTGTCAACATCACGTGTTAACGGTACTATCTTGTTGTCTTGTCCTTTAGCACTAACATCCACTTAAGAAAAAAAAAAAGAATTAAAAAATAAAAATAAACAAAAGGAATAAAAAAAATAGGAAATAAAAAAATTTCTAAAGAATTTGCAGTTTCAAGTTTTTCTGTAGTTACCGAAATTAAAAAATACAAAATTCCTGATATCTCAAATCAATCACCTATTATTTATAACACTAAAATATTATTAAAAAATACAAAATTCTTGGAGAATCATAACAAAACTCAAAAAATGATCTTAAAAGATATAAATTATTGTTTGAATAGTGTTTAGTAATTCATATGAATTATTATATTTTTTTATTAAAGTAAATAATGTAAGATGAAAAATTGCATCCCAAAGAGTTGTGATTGTTATATATTGTTGTAAATGAAATTAAATTAATAAATATAAATTAACAGAAAATATAAAAACCATAAACTGGTGCTACTTTAAATAGTATTTCAATAAAACTTATAAGCTGGTGTGATAAACTTACTTACCAAAATCCCTTATATGATGAAACTAACATATAAGCTTGCCTCTTGAGACCTTAGTGAATAGAGACTTATTAAATG
>JBBPBR010000007.1:41928709-41956621 GCA_037974775.1 Cicer pinnatifidum
TATATATTGAAGATCAAACAATTGATTCGTTTAATAGAATATTCAAGCAGTATAGAATATATAAAGTGATTTTTGAATTTTTATTTTGTATGAAAACTTGAAATTATGTTGGAAAAATATTAAAATTTATTTGAAACATGATAATTCTTACTATCTTGATAGCAAAGTTTTATTTTAATAATCAAAATTAAGTTTTTAGGATATTGAGTACTCTTAAACCATTTCATTGTTTTCCTAATACTTGCATATCTAAAAGAATAATATAAATTATCTCTATTAAAGTTGCATCTGTTGAGAGGAATTTTTTTAAAATCAAAATTGTTAAAATTTAGTTATGATCTATAAAAATCAATTATATCTTATTAGCTTCACATATTCATATTTGAGGACTAAAAGTCCAAAAATATTTCGCTTTACATAGTCCAAAAATATTTTGCTTTGTAAAGCGAGCTTAATTCTACTTCCATTGCTTCTTTATATTTTTCAAACATTTTTTGTTTATAATCATTAATGTATTGTAGTTCATGATTTCCATTATCATAAATCATATATAGCACTAAATTATTTGGAAAAGTATTGTTAACTTTGACTTCATTTAGGTTTCATTGTATTCTATTTATGACATATAGTGCTAAATTATATGCAAAATCCTCATAAATCTTTATGTATTCTCTATAACTTTTTTTGTTGGAGGCCAGATGGCAGTGAGATGTGACCACAAATGGGGACCCATAAATGGGGACCCAGGCTTGTTAGGGTTTTTTGAGGGAAGAGAAGATTAGATATCTATTAAACTAGCCCAATCATGGAGACGACCAAGACAAGTTGATAGAGAATAATTTTGTTTAGGTTTTAGATTGTGTCGTGCTATTCAAGTGAATAGTCTTTTAAATGGTTAATAAACTTGAGTTAAGAACGATTTTTTAAAAAAAATAATTCGAGTTTGAAGATTATTCTTTATTTACTTTCATATTGAACTTTGAATTATTAAAGTTTCATAAAAAATCAGATAATTAAAGTCAAATAAAGTATAGAAAAAAAAAAAAAACGAAAACCATCTCAACTTTCATTAAAGTCTATAGAATTTAAAGTAAGACTGAAAGCAAACTCTAATATAAGGTCTTGATAAAAAAAAATAGTGACCTTCTTAATAACTGTAAGACCTTTGAGGTCTCTAAATTAATTGTGCTAACAAAATATTTTAATTAAATATATAAACGGCTGTATTTTTTTTTTTTATAACTGTTTAATCTTTTACATGTTGTATTATTTATATATTTATATTTCTTTTTCAAATCTAAATATACCTTAAAAGAAAATCTTGCTTTACTAGTTTGGTCCTTGCACGGCCCGGAAAACTGAAAGACTCAAGAGACACTGATGATTCAATAATTGAAAGGTCATTCAAAGAATATAAAAGATCACCCGTCGTGCAGTTGAAACATAAACCAAAACAGTGTTGAAATAACAAGAGTGTGAATCATGAAAATAAAATATGACAATTTTCTTTCTCCAATACTTATAATCAATAAATTATGGGAAACTGACAAACCAATTTGTAAATAAATAACTTGATAAAATTCATCATACCATAAAATTCATGATCTATTATATATTAGTGTGAGAGCACGATAAATATTTATTGAAAAACTATTAAAAAAAATTATTTAAATGAAAGTAAATAAATACTATTTAAATTATTACGATATTATTTTATTAAAAGATAATGTAGATGAAATAACATGAATTAATTATGAAAATTAAATAAACATGAGAATTGAAAAGTATAAGCAAGATAATTATTTTATTATGAACTTTTGACTGATAAATATTTTTCAATTTTAAATTTCTTTGGACTCATGGTGAGAACAATCAAATGAATTGGTAAAAGAAGTTTCCTCTTAATTTTAATGGTTTGATCTAGTGAGTAAAAATACATATATTATATATGATTGCATGTTCAACCCCGTTAGTTTATTAAAGTGAGATAAATATAATTATCTTTATAAGTGTTCAATAAACTCTATAAATAGTTGTTACTGACATTATCTTTGCAGAGATAAAGAATGTCATTGACTCATTAACACTAACAGAATCCAAAAAGTAAAAAGGAGTCATCTTCTTAAAGGAGGTGGTCAATCTAATCTCAGCTTATCCTTAAACTTATCATCGAAAAGCCTGTAATAGCCAAAGACGGACATCAATGTCCTTACTGTTAGGAAGAGATCCGTTGTGTTGTCGTCTTCCTCATCATGTTTGGATATGAAAAAATTGTGGAACATGTTCATGAATTCAGGGTGTTGAAATAAAAGTGTTGAAAATTATGATGATATTATTGGAAGATTGTTGGAAATAATGATAACATTAATGAGAATTAGTCTTGTTGTGAATTAAAAAATAAGGAAATTCTACATAAGAGGGATATCACACACTAGTAATGTGTATAAGATGGAGGTATGAAATTTGGGGTGTGTCCCAAGGGGTACCACAATTTTATAAAGAAGAAGAACACATGCAAAATTAATCACCACATGCGTACGCCGCCGCCGTCCGTCTTGTCAGGATTGAGCTTGAGCTATGTGGTGTATTATATTTTAGTATATGAAAAATTATTTATTTATTTAATATTAAATTAATGCTTGCGTTTTATCTCTTAATATGTTAATTACCTAATTGCCCTCCATCCGAGTCAGCACTTAATATATATCTGATCCAGTCTTCCTTCATAAATTCGTGCATTAGTGTGCCCTGTCAAAATCCTAATATTTTGTCTCATGCATTTGTTATTTCCCGATCAAAATCCTAAGTTTGGAGTGCACGTTTCTGAGGTCAAAAAACTTGGAGCGCACATTTCGATGGATCATTGGTTTTCTTCTATAAATAAAGGGTTCTCCTCAATTGGAAAAACACACAAAACTCTACGAATTTGAGGTTTTTTCTCTTTTCTTCCTTTTTATTTATTTATTTCGAATGGTCTTAGTACCATATTACGAGTGGCAGTCATCCGACTTCCATATTGAGGGTGTAATTTTAGAACGAATTTATATGGTGCAGTAGAACTCCGTTACAATGTATCTGAGTTGTTTTATCTTGGGGACTTCGTGGTTGATAGTCTGCACAATTTGAGCAGTGTCGCGAAACGTCTTAAAGAGAATGACCTAGTTCGCGACTCAACCAAGTAACATTTCCCTTAGCATAAATTAATTTTTAACAGTTTTTCAAAACTAAAAAATAACAAAAAGAAATAAAAAATAATAAGTTTTTCTGAATCATTAGAGGGATTTAACAGAAAATTTAAAAAGTATAAAGAAAGTAAAATTGTCGGGTATGTTCAAAGTACTTACCAAATTATTTGTTATTACAAGAATTAAATAGCTATATCTATCTCTTTCAAGAACACTAGTAGAAAATTGAGTTTTTAATACAGCAAAGTTAAGTCGTTTACGTGCCAAGAGACATAACAAATGAGACAGAGGTATATTTAATTCGGTTGCTCAATATTTAACAAAATGAGTCAGTGGTAATTTTGTAAATATGTGAAACACAATTAACACTGTTATATTGGCAACCAACTTAAGAGATACGGTAAAAATAGAATTGAAAAATTAATATATCTCATCTTACTCTGTGGCTAAGTCGGTTACTTGGGTAAATGACTTGATAATTTAAAACTTATTTAATGCAGTTTTATTGATAACCGACTCAAGACAGACTAAAAAAATATAAAAGATGTCTTACTCCGTGGCTAAGTTGGTTACTTGGTTAAACGACTTAATAAAATGAGACGATGACAATTTTGTAGATATTTAAAATTTGTTTAATGCGGTTATCTTGATAACTGACTTAATGCAAACTAAAAAAAATATCAAAGATGTTGTGTACTTAGCATTTTATCTTCATGCTCCCATAACACCTGCGCTCTAAACCTCTCCCTTCTATTCCTAACCTCTACATCGTGAATCACTTACAACTTGGATTCGACTTTACGACTGTTGTCGTTTTATCGTCACCACTTAATAAATTCATTAAGACAGGTTTGATTCTCAAGTTAAATTACATATTTTAAATAATTCAATTTTTAGAAAATTTTATTTTTTAGAATTTGTGTGTGGACATAATAGAGAGCAAAACAATAATATTTTATATAGAAAGCATATAGATAAGGTGTAAACTTTACAAATGTAGTATTTCATGTATTAAAGACATTAGAAATGAATATTTTTAGGGTGAGTTTGTTTTAGAATGGAGGGATCATAACCAATATGTCACATTTGATCGGATTATTAACTTTGTGCATGTTGTCACGGCAGAGAGACACGCTCTCCAATGTTTTATTTCATCTAAATCAATTAGGTATGCTCTTTTATTTTTTGGCTGAAAAACACTCTTCAACTAGACAATTAAAAAGTATACAATAACAATTTTATGTAGAAAGACAGATAAAGTGTTAACTTTACAAATGTAGTATGTTATGTATTAAATCTTTAAGAAATTAAAGAAACCACTATTTCTGAGTTAATAGTTGTTATCATTGATGCACAGAAAAATTAATTAATTTTGAAATATATAAATGAAATGGATTAAACTAATACAGTTGAAAATGTGTCATGTTTGAACTATTTCAATTGGAAGTGTCCTATTTAAAATATTTCAATTATTATGTGGTTGTAAATTTAATAGATACTTAGATATTCACAAAATAATAACAATAAGGAAGAAAACAATCATATACTATTAGATCAATTTTAGCTATTATGAATACGACACTTTAGGACAATAAATAAAAAGTAAGTTATATATTTCCTGAACAATAAAATTGTTGTAGTTTTAATCTTTTACCTTAATCTTTAGGGTAATTTATTTTTAATAGAAGTAGTTATGGATCATAGTTGGATGAATGCTAATCGTTTAAGTGAAGTAATTATGTTACATTGTTGATTTGTAAGTATTTAATTTATTTATATTATTCATAAGTATTGTAATATGTTTTATAACACAACTTTAATAATTATTTTTATTATTTAGAGCTTTCGAAGGTTATTATAGGTTGCTAGGTTTGAGATAAATTATCCTAAAGATTGCAATTTATAATATAGAGTTTTCCTATAATAAGTTTTCCTATAATAAGTTTACCGAAGACAACATAGAGTTTTTCTATAATAAGTTGTTTACAAATAAATAACTTCATTCATAATATTATAACAATTTGGCTTAATTGCAATTTTGGTCTCCCTATTTTAGCTGAATCGCGAAAGTAGTCCTCCATTTTGTTTCTCCCCAATTTTGGTCTCCCAAACAGAATTTTGGTCCAAAACTTGATAAATTTTTTTTTTTTTTTTGCATTTATTTAAGTCACACCATGCCTCAAGATCTCATTTGCAACAAGTGTACCTGAAATATATTATCATAAATGGTGTAGTACGACTTTAAAAAACGAGGGGACTAAAATTGGACCAAAATTCTGTTTTGGCGACCAAAATTGAGGAGAAACAAAATGGGGGGACTACTTTCGCGATTCGACTAAAATAGAGGGAGCAAAACTGCAATTAAGCCTAACAATTTTATGCATTTACCATTTTTTTTTTTATGATTTCAATTTTAGAGTCAAATTGTGAGTATCTCATATGAGTGTGGCTATTTAACATTTAACATTTAACAATTATGAGTGTGGCTATTATGTCATGTTACATATGTTGAACATTGTAACAGCTGATATTGTTGATTCATGGATGCAAGCACATAAATTTTTTACAAGTTGTTATTGATTGTGTTTTTATATGTTCGTATGATAAAAAATTATAAGTTGTTATTTATTGTATTTTTTTAATATCTATATGATAAAAATTAGGATTCAATCGATATTGATTGGATTTTTTTTTCTTTAGATATTTGACGACTCGATATCATTTCATCTGGATCAAATTAAAGAAATTCAAGAACGTCGTGTGAATTTTATTTTAGAATTAATTGAAGAAAATGACGGTGCTTGAATATATATCTATTGAATATTTCTAAATGTGATTTTGTAATTTTGTTAATTGACATCTAAATCATTTTTTCGTCTTATCAAGAGTAGTCAGAAATGAAAGACATCTTCTTTGTACTCTATATTTTGTATGAACTTCTCTTACTGTATATTTTGGCTATTATATGGTTATATATAATTGTGGTTAAAAGTACAAAATTTTGATTTGAAATTTAATACGAAATATTGTATATATCTATGGAACAAGAGCATAAAAAATATGATAAAATTATTTTAAAAAAAAAATTATTTTAACTCTATTGATCAAAAGAACCAACTTAAAATGATAATTTGTTGAACTGAATGTATGATGTTTAAGTCGGTTAAGATTAACCGACTTAAAAGGACGAAGCTCTCTAAGTCGGTTCATAAAACGACTTAAAAAACATGTTAACCGACTTAAAATGTTTACTGTTAACTGTTAAATGTTAAACGAAGCTCTCTAAGTAAGTGTTTACTGTTAACTCGGACACGGAACTGACTTAAAATGTACATTTTAACCGACTTAAAAATGTAAAATTCTACTAGTGAGATGAGGAGAAGAACATGAAGCAAAAAACCAGTGATGTGAGCACAATGCAAAAGCAAACTGATAGAAACAGTGAGAGATATTGTTGTGCTTTTTGAATTGAGCATGAGTCTATTATTTGATTAAACTTATGTTTTTTTTTTTCCAATAATATTATAGTAGACACGTATTGACAATCGTTATAAGATATTTTAACGATCGGATGTTGTTATAATTTTTTTTTTTTGTGATTGTGACAAACATTAAAATATCCTACTTATAAGAGATAAATGGTCACAATGCATCAAAATAATAATAAAATGACCAAAATGAATATTAGATAAAAGATAAAGACTAAAATTATATTTAAGTCTATTATATTTTATATGTTTAATTGCAGTTTTAGTCGTCTTATTTTTACTAATTCATGAAATCGGTCTTTTTATTTTAAATTTGACAGTTTTGGTTATTCATTTTGATTTTTTTAACTAAAAAATTATGATTAGACATATTTTAATTAATGTGATATATGATACGATAATATACAAAATGATTATCCATGAAATTGCAATGATATATAAATAATTAATGTATCTAGACAGTTTTACATCATAAAATTATGTATCACATAATTTAAAATATGTTAAATTATAATTTTTTTTGTTTAAAAATTTAAGAAATGAACCAAAGCTGACAATTTTTAAAATAGAGTGATCAATTCTATGAATTGATGAAAATACATAAATAAAAACTGTAATTAAAATTATTTTATATTATCAATAATTTTGTGTTAAAAATGGACAAATGAAAAAATTGAAAGAATTCTAACTCATGATAAAGTAGGTTTTGGAAGAAATTTGAGTGGGAGAAATTGTAGGATTTAATTTAAGTATGAAATCAATATTCCATTAATATGACTAACAAAAGTTCTAGTGATTGCCACATAGCCATTTTAATCTACAGTCGTCCACATGCAAGTGATTCATAATTTTTATTAATTATTATTATTAACAGTTATTAGTTAGATTTATTTTATTTATTAAAATTTTAAATTCATCAATTCCCTAAAAACCCCTTCTAGCAGCACCTGTTCCAATTGAGCCTTCAAGGAGTCACCCCAACTTTTATTCATCACTTGGCACACAACCATCTTCATTCCTAGAGATTTTTTTTTGTTATTCATCACTCACCACTTTGTTTTCTTTAAGGCCGTTGGTTTGGTCCAATTCCACTATTTTTTTTCTTTCTAAAACCTCCAATTGAGATGGGTTTCCCTACAAAACACAATTTGGGGGGAGTTGTAGGCCCTAGTTGAATCCAATCACAAAACTTGAGGGATATTAGCCAACACTTCGATACAAGAAACACCAAAGAATGCCTTTGTATTTTTAATGATAAAAATACTAAACTCAATTGAAATGGGCATGTGCTCTTCCCCTTCAAAATAAGGGAAAACTTTATAAATATAACTTCGGATAATTAAAATTAAATGAAATACATTACTGAAAATAAATGAAATACATTACTGAAAACATGAATTTAGTAGAGTATTTTTATTTGTAAGTAAACTTTAGAAGTGAATGAACAATCACATTTAAATGTTGAAATAAACTGAATTGCTATTGGTACATAGAAGTGTCCAATCACAGCCAAGACAAAAAAATAACGAGACAAAGTAAACCCTTTAAAGAATACATCAAGTCAACGTTGATTAGTTATTATGCTAAATGTTATGATCCTATTAGCATTATATTATTACTGTGTTAGTTAACTAATTGTAACTAATTAATAAAGAGTTAGGCTAAGTATTCAATACTTGTAAAGAGTTTCAAAAAACCAAAATGAAAGAGGAATTATTCTGACCAAGTCACTTTATCAATACCCTTATAGCACAACTCATTGTTAACATGAAATTTAATAAAAATATTATTCCAAGAAAGAAAAGTATAGAATAAAACAAAGTCCCAAACTTAGATTAATCTTGTCTTGGAATAATTTGCAATCGCTATTGCATATTGCTGGCTATACAAAACAATGGCAACGATGTTAACCGGCTGCGTGTAATAATAATGCAAAAATAAACTATGTCTGTCCAACAAAGTTCTACGACGTTAAGTTCAACAAAACAATGACATTTACCTTTGTGAAATATTTTCTACGATTATTTTTTTAAAATTTTTGTTAATTAATTAATAAGAAGTTCACAAAATAAAAATAAGTTTATAAAAAGGTAACTTTCTAAATAAATTATTATTTACACTTTTTAAAATAACAATAAAATTATTTTCATTATTTATATAAAATATATCTTTATTAATTAAGATTTCATGTTTTTGTTGTGACAATAGTTCACTTTGAAAAAAAAAATATACCGGTGACTTACTTTAGCCCCTAAAAGAAAAATGTTGAGATGGACTAATCCTTAAATAACAAAAACGACTCATTTTAATTATTCACAAAAATAAATTAAGATAGATTAGTCCTTAAATCAAATATTAGTTTTTTAATCGATAATGTAGACTCTTAACTTTTTTATGTGACTCTAACAATAGTAGTTGATAAAATAATAATAATAATAATAATAATAATAATAATAATAATAATAATAATAAATAATAATAATAATAATAATATTAATAAGAGACGGGGTAGCCTTGACTAATTAAAAAGAAGAAAAAAAATAGTTTTTGTTTAAGAGCTAAGAAAGGAAAAAAGTAAAAATTAAGAAAGGAAAAAACATAGTAAAGGGAATACGAAGAATATAAAGTCTCTTATTGTTTTTTTTCCTTCAAAACCTAAAATAGAAAATAGCAGACTTTAAAATTCTTTTATTCCAATCTCGACAACAGCCATAAAAAACGATACACATGGACATCAACAATCGCAACGGTGATTCAGATAGTGAGGGACAACAAAGAGGGAGACAACAAGGAAGAATGAGGGAATACGATAGGCATGGTCGATTTGGATTGGATTTGGTCAAAATCAATACTCAACTTTGTAGAGGATCCTCACTTGAGTTTGAAAAATAAACTCTCATTTATAACATTGGATCGGTTTGAGTCAAACCGTTATTTTGGCTCGGTTGGGTCTTGGTTTACCCAAATTCTTTTTGTTTTTAATTTTTTTTAAAGTCATATTCTTAAAAACAAAACTATTTTGCCATATTTTTTTCTTAAAATATAATATAATTTATTTTCACTATTGCTTTAGCATCACAAATTTACACACAAAATAAATATCAAATTTATAAATTTTATCGTAAAATACTTGCGTACATGAAAATAACCAAAGATGTAGAACTTAAAATAACATAAAATATTTGCAAACTTCAAAATAATCAAAATGTAAGATAATAGAATAACCAAAAAATAGTTGATATATAGGAAACCTTCTAAAATCTAAGGTTTAAAATAAAAATTACACCAACAAAATTTAAGGAAATTGGGTCCGGTCCGATTTTACCCAGTATTCAATTTAAGTGGTTAATTTTCTTGTTTTGAAAATCAAATTTACTCAATCATCTAACTCATACCACCTTTCTTATTCGATCTAAGTTGATTTTGCTAGTTTGATCAGTTTTATGCAATCCACGAACACCCCTAAAAATGAGGAACAATGATGTATGATTATTACATTACATATTACAAAACATTCTTTTTTTTTTTTTAGTTACTCGTTAAACATAAAAACTCATGTTAGTCCATAAACTGCAATAAAATATAACTTTTTAATTTTAAATTTTTTGAATACTATATTGTCTCCATGAAAATTATTTTAGGGGTCTAAATATCATTAATTTTCATCTTAAATATATATAGGTGGATATTTGTATAATAGCTGAAGTATCACATATGCATATGTTACGGTTCAAAAGAAAAAAAAAACTAATATTTTTATGAAGACTAAAAAAAATCATTTTCGTATTCCGATTAATTTTTATATGAACATAAAAAATATTATTTTTTTGTCGTGTGTTTCATTTTTTTTTTTAGAGATCAAAACTAGTCTTCAAAGATGTTCTTCTATTTCCATTACCAAGACTTTATTTACATAAGCTTAAAAATGTTGACTCATTGTTTCCCCCGCCAATTTAAGTTGAACAAATACAAAAAATGTTTTATATTTTCCAACCAATTGAAGTTGAACAAATACAGAGAATCATTCACTTTTTTGGACTTTTAATATTCCCACTAGTTCCCGTTCCCATTTATCCATGTCTAAACAAAGAGCCCGTCATGATCAAATTCAAACATGTGGTCTCTATCATAATTAACTTTGGGTTAAAATATATTTTCAAGAGTTTTAATTAGGTCCTCTGTCAGAAAAAGAACTTTTAATTAGGTCGCTAGTATTTATTTTAGTTTTCAAGGTGATACAAATAATACACGAAGTTTAAAGAAAAAGCATCATATCGAAACCTAACATAAAAATAAAAAATCTAACATAAAAATAAAGCTCGATAAATAAAAACAAAAATATTATCCAAGTGTTAGTTGCAAGTTAATTATTTTTCAATCAATGTTTTGTTTTTTTGGTAGATATATATTGTGTTTTCAATTAATTGTTTAGTAGCAAAAATGACAACAGACTAATATTTTTGTTAATTATTTTTTAACATAAAAGTGTTAATATTACCATATTTGATATCATGTTCTGGAATTTAGAACCTCACAATTGTATACAAATTTATTTACCATTTTACCTACAAACTAGAAAAAAGTGTTAGAATTTAAATTGAAATAAATATTTAATTAATATAAGTTCATACAAGATACTCGAAATTCACACAGGTTAGCCCTTCACAAGCTCGGTCTTATGTTGGTCGAAATAAAAATCCCTCTTATAGTTTAAATTAAAAAATTAATAACAACTTTACTTTTTTTGAGATTTTCTAAGACCGCTCCTTAGGCTAGGACATTAGTGAGATAAACATATACAATTATCGTCTAGTCAATCTCTCTATTTTTGTGGAGTGAGTTGAGATTTTGAACCCGTCACTACTATTTTTGAAGAGAGTTGAGAATAATTCTAAAGTAGCTCAAATAGCTATTGTCTAAGCACAAGGTTACTTAAAGGTCACTCGGACGATAATTCTACTTATACCATAATTACCGACAATTCACAAGGAGTCCAATCATGAAACTAAATCAAATTAAGGGTAATTATAGAGATGAAGTTTTTCAACTCTTTTTATAGTTTTTGTTGGACCAAATTTGCTTAACAAAATCAAATTCGCTTAAGTGCTTCCAACCCCTTTCCCTTTTTACCTCTAAGATCCTGCAACATGTCTACAACTAACTCGTGCTTGACACATGATGCTTGTAGCCATACGTTTTTGAGAGGTGTGGGCTCACCAATTTTGCTCAGGAAATTTGTCTCGATATATAAAGATTTTGCTTAATAAATCACGTCAGCCAAGACGCATCCCTCTTTTCCTGGTGAACAAACAACTTTACATAATTCTTTATGAAAAGTTATTCTCAAACCCTAATCAACCTAAAACATAATAAAATAGATTCCAAACACACTACAGTCTATTTTTAAAAGCATGCTTAAAAGACAAATTCACTATTTTTTTCGAAAAAGTCTACACTACTTAAGTGGTGAATGATTCAAACTTCTTTAAATAGACTAAAAGGTTAATATGTCAATAAACTTAAGTTATATTTTGATATCTTACATGACTTTTTTAGAGAATCTAACATTTAAATGACATCATATTTCTACTATATTTTATAATAATAAATTTAAATATGTCCAAATTCATATTGATCAGTATGTTTCAACTACAGAAAATGTTAATAAATTTGTGATTTTACACAAAGTACAAAACTTATATTATAATAATAATAATAATAATAATAATAATAATAATAATAATAATAATAATAATAATAATAATAATAATAAAAATAAAATGGTTTTCTATGGGTGTATCATAGGCTAAGTTATAATCATAGGTGTATTATAGGTTTTCTATGGGTGTATCATAGGTTTTCTATGGATCTATTCCCACATTTTTTCATAGGATAATCAAATGTGAGATTGAGAATCTTATTTTTCCATGTTTTTTACAAATTTATAATTATAATAATGTTGAGGGTTAAATACAATGTTAATCCCCTATTTTTATTAATTTACGAAATCAATCATCCTATGTTAAAATCTGACTGTTTTGGTCTCTCATTCTAATGTTTTAATTTAAAAAATGGCAACGTGACATATTTTTAATGATGTGACATAGATACAATGATGTAAAATGATTTACACATGTGAAATCACAATAAAATCCTTTAAAAACTTAACTTTTAACTTTGAAAATATTTTTATTTTTATAATTTAAGTAATGACATATGAATAATTAATGCATCTAAATGATTATATATCATGAAATCATATATCATATCATTTAAAACATGTCAAATCGTTATTTTTTAGTTTAAAAATTGGAGTAAAGGACTAAAACTGTCACTTTTTAAAATAGGAGTACCAATTCTATAAATTGATGAAAATAAAGAGATCACAAATGCAATTAAATCTAATCTTTATTCTCAACTGTAAAATATTCTAAGAAATAAAATAACTAATTTTTCATACTTTTATTCTCAACGAAGAAGGTGGGGAAAAAAATAAATAAAGGTGTAAATAAAATTGATGTAACTACCCGTATTGATGTAGCTAATAAATATGTTTTAGGTCAAAGTTTCTTTAAAAGTGTATTTAACTATAAAAGGCGATACCTTTATCGAAATAAATTGATGTATTTAGTTATAAATTAAGTCGAACTTTAGAGTCTGACGTACATTAAAAATGTTAAGTCAAAACTTTATTTATTATTGGTGAAATACTCAATTCTAAGATGTGATAAGATATTTTTCATCACATAACAAAATCTGAAAGCCTAATTCACTATTATTTATGAAATATATACCGCTCACTCCAAGAGTTGTGTAAATAGACAAACATATTAACATTACAAATAAATATAAGTTCTATTTTGATATTTAACACGATCTTTTAAAATATCTAACATTTTATTACATCATATTTAAATTATATTTTAAAATAATACATTTAAATATTTCAAAATTAATGCAGAATATTAAATTACAAAAAATATTAATAAATTTATAATTTAAAAAAAAAAACTAACTTAATATTATAATAACAATGATAATAAAAAAATTTATTTATATTTAATTAAGTTAACCGGTCTGATAAACATTTTTAGTAGTCAACCTCTATCGCTAAATACGCTTTTAAAGAAATCTTGATCTTAAAAAAATGTTTAATTTCGTAGACAAAAGACATAGACGGTTTATTGTACATATTTCCAAAATTCCAATTCCTTTGTACACGTCGTCGATGGTTGCCGGTGGGACCAAGCTGACCTGGTATGTCTGCACAAGAAGAAGAAAAATAAAACCAGAGACCTTTAAAGTTTAAACCATCTTCTTCTTCATCTTTCAAATCTTCCAAATCATAAAAATCTTCAAAAGCCAAAAACTTTCCTTCTCTTCCATCATAAAAGTCTTTTTTTTCAATTTCAACTACATTTAATTTTTAATATAACGTACACCACCATTGATCCTTATACCCATCTTCAAAATTTCGCATCATATCATAATTTTTTATTCGATCATTCAAAATTTAGCATCTTTTTCCCTCTTTGAATAATAAAAATCTTCCCTTTCATAATTCTAAATTTAACTTTTGTTTCTTTCTATTCTGTTGTGTATAGTAATCAATTAATTTCTTTTTGGGTATCTTCTAATACTCTTTTCTGCATATTCATAAAAGTCAAATCTTTAATACATCTTGCATCAGGGTCAACTTCTATGACCCTTATGTGCATGTGCATCAAAATCAAAATTTGAATAGCTTTGCATCATCAAGGGTTATACAGATTAAAACTGAATTCATTCAATTCTGAGTTTTGATTCATGGACAATTCTGGGTCTTCTTCACATCCATATGGATATCCAAATCCAAATTCAAATCCATATGCATATGCATACCCTCCATATCCATATCCATATCCACCTCCACATCCAAATCCACACCCCCCTCATGGTCCTATTGATCCATATTCACCCCCACCTTCAACTACTCCTTATTCATCATATGAATCATCATATCCACAAAATTCTTCACATTCCTTCAACTATTCCAACTCTTATCCACCACCAAACTCTTTAGAGTATCCAAATCCTGAACAAACTCATGCTTATCCTTACCCTTATCCTTACCAAACCCCTCCAATAGTATCTCAAAGTCAAAGTCAAAACCCTCCTCATAGTTCTCCTTACCCTCCTTTGAATCATCTTATGAGCAATGTTCATTTATCTGATTATAACAAACCAAGTACACCTCATATAATGACACATTCATATTCAGTTTCAAATGAAGAGAAGAAAGAGGAATTTCATGGTCATTCTAGTCATCATTCATTTTCAGGTTTTGAGGATTCTAACAAACTTTCAGCCTTTTCTGGTTCATTTGATGATTCAGTTCATAGTCAAAGTTTGCAGATTGTTCCAGTTCAGAATAAAGGGTCTCTTAGAGTTTTGCTTTTGCATGGTAATTTAGATATATGGATTCATGGAGCTAAGAATCTTCCAAATATGGATATGTTTCATAACACTTTGGGGAATATGTTTGGTAAGTTTCCTGGTAATGCTAGTAGCAAGGTTGAGGGAACTCGGAGTAGGAAGATTACAAGTGATCCTTATGTGTCAATTTCGGTTTTGAATGCTGTAGTTGGTAGGACTTTTGTGATTAGTAATAGTGAGAATCCTGTTTGGGAGCAACACTTTCATGTTCCTGTTGCACATCATGCTGCTGAAGTTCATTTTGTTGTTAAGGATAGTGATGTAGTTGGTTCGCAGCTTATTGGAATTGTGGCGATTCCGGTGGAACAAATATTCTTGGGCGGAAAAGTACAAGGGACTTACCCTATCCTTAATAACAATGGGAAGCCTTGTAAGCCAGGTGCTGTTTTGAGTGTTTCCATTCAGTATATTCCAATGGAGAAGCTAATCTTTTATCATCAAGGAGTTGGTACCGGGCCGGAGTATATCGGTGTGCCGGGGACGTATTTTCCGTTGCGGAAAGGCGGATCGGTTACTTTATATCAAGATGCTCATGTTCCAGATGGTTGTCTCCCTAATGTCATGCTTGATCACGGGAGGTACTATGCTCATGGACAGTGTTGGATTGACATCTTCGAGGCGATACGTCAAGCGAAGCGTTTGGTTTACATTACAGGGTGGTCAGTGTGGCACAAAGTTAGGTTGGTAAGGGATGCTGGTAATGTTCATGCAGCGGATTTCACCCTTGGTGATCTTCTTAGGTCTAAGTCTCAGGAAGGAGTAAGAGTGCTTCTCCTTGTTTGGGATGACCCTACCTCAAGAAGCATTCTTGGTTATAATACAGTAAGCAATGCAATTTATTCTGTTACCTTTTTGCTGCATATTGTTATCATAATTGTGTCATTGTGACACTTTCTTATCTTTATAATGAGTTTTATAAGGAAGAGAAAAATTGATGTTAGCTATTAGGAACATAAACTTAGGAAGGAAAAAAGAAATTGTTAAGGTGATGAAGTGATGATAGTAAATTTACGCTACGGCAAGTGGGATTCAGAAGTGAGGGTATTGATTCTTTAACACATTTTTCTTGGTTACTAAATGAATACCTTATACTAAAAAGAAGTTATATTTGCTCTTCCAAAATGGTTGGTGATGGCTCTAAATAACTCAAAGCTTTCTTCAAATCAAAATTGTTTATAGTTGGATTAGGGGCTTTTCGCCTCCTGGCTTGTGAATTTTTGTCATCCAGAATGCTCTGCTTATAATCTGTCATATTAACTTGTTGGTGCCATTCTCTAAATGGTTATTTTGATTATGTGATGTGGTGCTTTTTTCGGGCATGATCTATGAAGTTTACTTTATTTCAAGTTTTATTCAGACTCTTGAACAAGTTTTTTTTAATACATGTCTTAGTATATAAGGATATAATTTGCATTTTTTATTTACTTTTAGGATGGTGTCATGGCAACCCACGATGAGGAAACACGACGATTTTTCAAGCACTCTTCGGTGCAAGTGCTACTCTGTCCTCGCATTGCCGGAAAACGACATAGCTGGGCCAAACAAAAGGTTTGGTTTAACAGCGACTATAATTGAAACAATTTGCTTTACTTCATTCCTTGGTTCTTCTTTTTACTAAGTTTTTAAATCACATTCTTCTTTGCCTTCTTTTTATTTTATGATGCACATATTAGTGTTGATTAGGTGATCCAATTTGGTAATTTTGCTAACTTACTATCACAAATATTAGAATTTATGACATGGTTCTGATTTCCTCATTAAACTCCTTTTAATTATCAGGAAGTTGGAACAATATATACACATCATCAAAAGACTGTAATTGTGGATGCTGATGCCGGAAATAACAGAAGAAAAATTGTAGCATTTGTTGGTGGACTTGATTTGTGTGACGGCCGATATGATACTCCCAACCATCCCATCTTTAGGACTTTACACACATTGCATAAGGATGATTATCACAACCCTACTTTCGCGGTAATATATAATGTGTTGTTGCTATCTATCTAGCACTGTCCGATTAAAATTTTGCTACAAATATGAGAGTTGTTGTCCTATTTTATCATAAGAATCAACCATTTTAAATCTTGTGGATTTTGGTAGCTAGGACTGACAAGTTTCAGTTTTAAAATAAAGTTTGAAACAAGAACGCCAATTTACTCTAATGATGCGGACTACTGAATGACAGGGTACCACTAGCGGCTGTCCACGGGAACCATGGCATGATTTGCATTCTAAAATTGATGGTCCAGCAGCTTACGATGTTTTGACCAACTTTGAGGAGCGGTGGTTAAGAGCTGCGAAACCTAGAGGGATAAAAAAGTTGAAGAGTTCATATGATGATGCATTGCTCAAGATAGAAAGAATTCCAGATATTATCAGTGTATCTGAGACTCCTAGTGTTGGTGATGATAATCCTGAAGCTTGGCATGTTCAGGTATTTAGTCAATTACTACTGAATAGATATTTAGACTTTCCAGAACTAATTTATTGGCTTAAATATGCTATATTTTTTTAAAAAAACAGGCTTAAGTATATTTGTTGTTCCTGCAAATGGATCACTTTTTTAATTTTAGTCATGTAACTTTTTGTTTTGTTTTTTATACTTGCAAAAATACCACTTTTTGCTTGTGGTCCTTTTGTTTTAGTCCCTATAAAATTTGTTCATGTTGGAATTAGTCCTTGTAATATATGTCTAATATTCATTTAGTCCTTATGTAATCTGTATTAAAGGGACTAAAATCAAATACTCTACTTATTACATGGACTTATTCCAATGTGACCAAATTTTGCAGCAACTAAAACAAAACAAAAAGTGATATATTTGCAAGGATTCAATTTTTCTACGGGGACTAAAAACAAAAAGTAGTATATTTGCGGGGGTAAAAAACATATTTAAACCTAATTTATTTTTCTCATTTACACTACTTAAAGAAAACTAGCCATTCATTGAGAAAACTGTTTGATTGTGTATACCATGGAATGCAGATATTTCGTTCCATAGATTCAAACTCTGTCAAGGGATTTCCGAAGGAGCCAAGAGATGGATCAAAAAAGGTGAACGAAAAGAGTTTTATTTTTTGTTTGATTTCAATTCGCTAGAGTTGAGCCACTGTATATGTGGCGGAGAGTTTTAAACATAATTGTTTTTTTACAGAACCTCGTATGTGGGAAGAATGTGCTGATTGACATGAGCATACATACAGCATACGTAAAGGCCATTCGTTCTGCGCAGCATTACATTTATATAGAGAATCAATATTTCATTGGTTCTTCATACAATTGGAGCCACAACAAAGACATTGGTAAGTATCTTCTGTCTAAACCCATGTTGCTTGTTGCTTGCCTTAAAGGATTCTAAAAATCAAGGATAAAGATTAGAATCATTTTAAAGATCTTTCTTGATGTTAAAACTTGTCATGTTTTTGCAGGTGCTAATAATTTGATTCCGATGGAAATTGCGCTGAAGATCGCTGAAAAAATAAAGGCGAATGAGAGGTTTGCGGTGTACATAGTTATTCCAATGTGGCCGGAGGGTGTTCCAACAGGAGCTGCCACTCAAAGGATTCTTTTTTGGCAGGTATGTCTCAACTCACAGTATGAAAGTCAATTATTTTACTTGCAAGGATTTGATCGAACATTTGGATTACTCTACTTCGAACCCTGCTAAATAAATTAACATTTCAAACATGTAGTCGACTTATTGATCTTAACAAAAGAAATGACAAAAACTTATGTGATACTAGAAAAACTTATGTGATGTTGGAAGAACTTTCAAATGAGTGATAGGGCAAATTGTTTATTAGAAATCCGAATTGATGTCAAAATGAAAGTTAATAGTGCCTACCTAAGAGTGCTTAATTTTTGTCTTGCATTTCTTACCTTGGATTTTTTTATTGAATTTTTTCAGAATAAAACGATGCAAATGATGTACGAGACAGTATACAAGGCATTGGTTGAAGTTGGGCTCGAAACAGCATTCTCTCCACAAGACTATTTGAACTTTTTCTGTCTTGGAAATCGAGAGACCATAGATATGCATGAGAGTAGTTCCGCGTCTGGAACTCCTCCCCCGCCGAATACTCCACAGGTATGAATTCTATGTTCCTCTTCCCTTGCTCTGGCTTTCCCAATTACATTTTTCTGTTACCATAGTGCCATGATTGTAAACCTCGTGTTGTGTTGTCATATAGTGGCTATAGTGGCACTATAGTGCTACACCAGAGGAATTTAAACAAATTGTTTTTGTTCCACACATACACTAATTAGTACAAAGTGTTGTTTAATAGCCCCTATAGTGGTGCTATAGTACTATAACATTGAAGAATTCCAACAAACCACAATGTTTCGCCATCTGCTATATATATATATATATATATATATATATATATATATATATATATATATATATATATAGGCTCTACATTTTTAAATAGGTAACTGTTTCCTTCCACTCAGAAGGTGGAAGATTGTTATAATCTTTGTTGAAGTGTCTTAGTCTCAAGAATTAAGGAAATATATTTGATTGAATTGAAATATGCTAACAATACATCATTATATATATATATATATATATATATATATATATATATATATATACACACACACGGGATTACTATGCAACTAAATCCGTATTAGTAGTCCTATACAATCAAATCTCTATAATTGAGGGATATTTATAGAAATAGATTTTGACGTTCCCTCTTAAGCTGGTGAATAGGTGTTCTCCATTCCCAGGTTGGATACAATTCTTTCAAAGTTGTTTATGTCTAGCTCTTTAGTTAGAAGATCTCCAAGGTTGCCTTGAGAGGAGACATATGGAGTGCAGATTAGGCTACTATTGAGTTTTTCTTTGATGAAATGTCTGTCAACTTCAATATGCTTGGTTCTGTCATGCGGCACTAGATTATGTGCTATGCTAATCGCAGATTTATTATCAAAATATATTTTCATTGGTTCATCCCACTTTATCTTCAGGTCCTCCAAAATAATCTTCAACCATAGTAACTCGCATATCCTGTGTCATTGCCCTAAATTCTGCTTCAGAATTGGATATGGATACCACACTTTGTTTCTTACTCTTCCAAGTCACAAGATTTCCACACAGGAAAGTGCAATATCCTATAGTTGACCTTCTATCTACAATTGACCCTGCATAGTTAGGATCGGTATATGCTTCAAGACTCACATTTCCAATTTGTCTGAACAAAGTTCCTCTTCCTGGGGTTCCCTTTCAAATATTGCACAATTCTAAGTGCAGCTTGCAAGTGTACCTCCTTTGGTTGGTGCATGAATTGATTGACTAGGCTTACAACAAAGGCAACATCAGGTCTAGTATGTAATAGATATATGAGTCTTCCAACTAATCTTTGGTACATTTCCTTGTCAGTTGGAATGTCTTCTTCTATATTTCCCAACTTTAAATTTGGATATTGGTACTCGTTGGCTTGCATGCTGTCTTGCCCGGTTCTTGCAGAAGATCTGTGATGTATTTTTGTCAGGATATGAAGATCCCTTTCTTAGAGTGAGCCACTTCAATTTTTTGCAAGGTTTTAATCTCAAATTCCTTTGCTAGGTGTTGTCCTAATAGTTGTTGCTCTTTTTCATCATCACCGGTCACTATAATGTCGCTCACGTATACCAATAACACCATTACTCCCCCTAACTTAGAGTGTTTGATAAAGAGAATATGATCTCCTTGGCTTTGTTTGAAGTCTAGACCCACCATGACTCTAGAAAACCTCCCAAACCACGCTCGTGGCGATTGTTTAAGCCCATATAGAGCCTTTTTTAGCTTACAAACGGTGTTGGCAGCAATATGCCGACTGTATCTAGGGGGTAAGTCCATATAAATCTCTTCTTCTAGATCTCCATGGAGACTTTTTTTACATCAAATTGGTGCAAGTTTCTATTGTAATTAACTGCTAGAGATAATGGAACCTTGACAGTATTCATTTTTGCAATTAGAGCAAATGTTTTCAAGCAATCCACTCCATACGTTTGAGGAAATCCTTTAGCTACCAACCCTGCCTTGTACTTCTCAATAGACCCATCAGACTTGTACTTTATAGTGTTACCTACTTGCATCCTACATGTTTTTTTTCCATTTGGTAGAAGGACCAAATCCCAAGTACTATTCTTGTCCATTGCTTCCATTTCAAAGTCCATGGCTTGTTTCTCTGTGAAGAAGGCTTTATGGGTAGGTGAGAATTGTTCAAAGCATAGGTAGTTGGATAGAGGATAGAGTGGCTTGTTGGTACATGTCCTAGTATTCTTCCTAAGGTAAATTGGGATATGGAGGTCATCATAAGTTGGTGGTGTGTTGGATTCTGATTCCGGTGCATGAGAAGATTCATAAATTGGATAATTAGAGTTTGAAGCGTCAAGAGAAGTTACTTCATATAAAAGTTGGATTGGACTTTTGAATATGAATAGATTCAGAAATGATCTTTTTTTTTCTTGTATATACTAGATACTTCCCATATCTTATATTAATGCCATAATTTCCATCTTTCTTAGTATCAATTCTAGTCTCAACATTGTTATTTCCGTTATTTCCTTCTTTTTCAAAATCAATTTCAGTCTTAATTTCTGGTTCAAGAATCAACTCAGGAAGTAGAAGAGACTCATCTTCTTTATTTGTATTCTCCCTCTAAAGATGAGTTTGACCAAAGTAACTTTCTTGTTCATGGAAGGTGACATCGCGGGAGACAACAAATTTATGGGATGATGGATGATAGCATGTGTAACCCTTTTGAGTGGAAGAGTACCCGATAAAGACACATTTTAAGGCTCTAGGATCAGGTTTTCCTCTACCATCACTAAAGATATGGACGAACGACACATACCCAAATATTATAGGGGTAAGGTTACTAGAAGTGGACACATTAGGATAAAATGAGGACATAGCCTCCATAGGAGTTTTGGAGGCAAGGACACTAGAAGGTAAATGATTTATGAGATACGATGCAGTTAAAACTGACTCTCCCCAAAAAATTTTCGGGACCTTTATTTTAAAACAACATTGCTCGAGTTTGATCTAACAAGTGCCCATTTTTCCTCTCTGTAATCCCATTTGGTTGTTGGTGTGTTCTCAATAATGCCCTCCTTTTGATAGGAAGAGTTAAGTCCACGATTAAAGTAATATTTGGCATTATCAGACTTAATCATTTTAATACTCCAAATTGGTTTTTCATCATGGAGAAGAACTGTACAAACACATAACTGACTTCAGATTTTTGTTTTAGTAAGTAAACCCAAGTAACCTGAGTACAATCATCAATAAAGGTTACAAACCAACGAACACTTGATATATATGGAACATTAGAGGGACGCCATACATCAGTATGACCTAAACGAAATGGAGAAGTACTCATTTGGTTACTAACTGAAAAAGGTACATGTTTAGCAAGCTCACACATCTCACAGGGAAATCTTTCTACCTCTAACTCTAAATGGAGGATGACCAACGCGGAAGTGGTACAAAATGACCTTATTTCTATTGGTATTTATTGATTTAAAAAAAAAGAGTTGCTATTGTTGAGTAGATTTGGTGGAAGATTTTGATTATCCAAGTAATAAAGACCATTTCATTCTCTAGCATTACCAATTGTCCTCCCTGAATTCTTGTCTTGAAGGACACAAGATTTGTTATAAAAAACATTACATGATAGGTCTTGTGTTAGTTTTTGTATGGAAATTAAGCTAGTGGACAATTTAGGAATATGATGGACATTTCTTAGAGTTATGGATGAGTTATTCAGACATCTCCTTGACCTGTTGCAGTTATAAGGGTACCATCTATTACGGATATTTTCTTGTTGCTAGGGCAAGGTGAATAAGTGGAGAAGTGTGTAGGTAAGGGTGTCATGTGGTTAGTGGCTCCAAAATCCAGTATTGGTTATAGGGTGTATCTGAAGCATTAAATCCAAAAGAAAATTGAAACTTACCAAGAGGAAGTTTACTTGTATATACCAGAGAACTAGTACCTCATCTTCATTGCTTTCTTTAGCTGTCATATCCGTAAAACTAGTAGACAAACGATATTAAAGACGAAAGATTGATCTAGCAAAAAAAACAAACTTCTGACGTCCAAAAAATATCCACAAATTGTAAGTGTGCTACAATGTCACAATAACAATAGTGGCCAAAGTCGGTAACATAAAGTCTAAGCAAAAATTGTGTGACCTTCAAATGACCCACAAACAAAAGTGCTCTGATTAGAAAGTGAACACTCAAAACGGAACTAGAAACGACTATTCTACAATCTGGTTGTAAACAACGGTGATCGAAAGTCTATAAGACTGTGCGTGGTGCACACGCGCCAGAGATGACGTCGCGAGTGGGCATCACGCGCCAGATTGGAAGGCGCGCATGAATGGGTCGCTAACAGCAGCGCTTTGGATTCCGGCCGATCTAATGGAGGTGAGTCTTGTGGTGTGGGCGGTGGCGTGAAGTAGGTGGTCAAACGAACGTGAACAGTAATGGGGTGAATAGTGAACCCGCTATGGCAGCGAACAGGCCAAAAAGAAATATCAAATTGCTATAATAAAGGAAGCAAAATGGGCCACAATGAATGGCTAAGGTTTCTAGAAAAAAGAAATCGCAATGAAGGCGATAGGTTTATGCCGAAGCGAGACTCCCAAAGACTGAGAACTCTAATACCATCTCAAAAATTAGGGAAATATATTTTATTGAATTGAAATATGCTAACAATACATCATATATATATATATATATATATATAGAAACAAATCCCTATTAGACTATACAACCAAATTTCTATAATTGAGGGATATTTTAGAAAAAGATTTTGACACTTAGTTTTTTTTTTTAAATTTCTTTAAATATATGGCTAATGAGTAGGGCAACTGTTGATTTGTCACTTTTCTGGTATTTAACGAATGCAATTGTAAACTATATTTTTATATGTTGGTGTTCTTTGGCCAGGCAAATACTCGAAACCACCGACGTTTCATGATTTATGTTCATTCAAAAGGCATGATAGTTGATGATGAATATGTAATTTTGGGGTCAGCAAACATCAACCAGCGGTCTATGGAAGGAACAAGGGACACTGAGATTGCAATGGGGGCCTACCAACCTCAATATACTTGGGCAAGAAAACAGTCTTATCCCCGCGGACAGGTATACACATTCTAAGTTATCACCTTCTCATATTTTCTCAACAACACATTGTTTATATACCAAATTTAAGTTTCAGTTATGGCATTCAAGCTTTTTCTCTAGGTTGTTTTAGACTTCTGATGGATTTCCTCATACTTAATGGAAACCCAAGTCAAAAAACAATGTTATTTCCTTTCTTCATTTTATATGTAGCAGTGTCACTTTAAATTGAAAAGACATGTAATGTCTTATGTCTCTGTGTCTGACACGTGTTATTGTCCAATACAACAACGAAAAATAGAGTTACATTTAATCACTTTCATTTTCTTAAACAATTACACTAATGTTCATTTGTAAATGTCGTGTCTGTCATTGTTTCATATATATGTAGAAGCAACCTAGCTTCATCAGGCCTTAAAATAACGTCTAATATGCATTTGTCAACATAATTGTTAAGGCCCTAAAAGTTCTGAATTTAGGGTTTGATTTTTTTTTTTTTTTCTAACCTTATCCACTGACTTTGTTGATCATAAACCTCCGCTTGGGAACCTACCTGACCACTTTTAGTTGGGTCTCCCTCCCAACCACATTTTTTCCATTCACAAGGCTCGAATCTATACGACCTTACTTACAGTGTCTGAGTCCAGTTTCACTTGGATCAACGTAACGTTGATAGCTTTAGAATTATGCGAAAATACTAATGTATTTTTTGTCCTGTATCAAGCAAAATAATAGATACTACAATAGCTACAATGCATTGCTGTTTTTCACATTGTTATCTCTACATTTTTGCAATCATAATAACATGTTTGTTTGTTTGTGAAACTACACAATGTAGGTTCATGGATACAGGATGTCACTTTGGGCGGAACATACCGGAACAATCGAAGACTGTTTCTTACAACCAGAAAGCCTGGAATGCATGAGAAGGGTTAGAACAATGTCAGAAATGAACTGGAAACAATTTTCATCAAATGATGTGACAGAAATGAGAGGGCATTTACTAAAGTACCCTGTAGAAGTTGATAGAAAAGGTAAGGTTAGATCTCTTCCTGGTCATGAAGAGTTTCCTGATGTTGGAGGGAAGATTGTAGGATCATTTATTGCCATTCAAGAAAACCTAACCATTTGATGACTTTTTTTCATTCATTCACATTGTTGGTCTATTGCATAGGATGAATGTAAATTACATAATACAAGTTAAACAATTTTGAAATGCATGATGGTTGAGTTAAGGAAACATCACATTTTATGTATAGTAATAAACTCAGTTTTATAGTTAGATTTTTATTTACTCTTTCTCTGTAGAACATATTGTTTTGTAAAATTGTAATTTAGAATTAAAGTACTGATTCGTTTTATCTCATACTAGTTATACATTCCTTCAATACTTGATGTACATAAGATATGCAATGTGAATTTTTTTTTTTAACTTGGCATGCAATGAGATTTGAAACATAAAAATTTCCAACAATTTATTTCACACGATGTTTTTCCAATTTATTTATTTTATCGATTTATAAATTGATTTTTCACAGAATTATTTTATATTATTTAGACATAATTCAAATATATTATTAATTTAATTAAATTTAAAAATATATCTTAATGTGCGACAATTTACTAAGATGTTTTCATTGAATTTATTTGGAAATCAAATGCATGTCTAAGAGCTCGCTAAATGATTCTACAAAAATAAGAGCTTAATAAATAAATAAATAAATTATGTTCAAGTGATATTTTCTTAACTCTCACTTTCAGAATTTTATGGAATATGGGTACAGATACTGTAAACGTACGAGTATAGGTATATATTATGATATTTTAAAAAAATAAGGTAGAGGTACATCAATTAAAAATATGAATTTTTATAATTTAAATAAAATAATTAAAAAATTTAATTCACAATATAATATCACAATAAAATTTTAAAATATCACAAATTATATTTGACTAATCATAAATAATATTATATTAATACATAAGAAAATCAGTAATTTTACTTTCAATAAAATAATAGAAAAAACAGAGTACGGTATGACTGCAGCCAAATTTTTTCGACGAAAATTTTCGGCGGTAAAATAATGAACAAATAAGTAAATAAATAAATCATCAACTAAAATAATTAAAAACTATATTAAAAATTCCAATTAAATTAGAGTTTTACAGAGTTAAAGCTAAAATTAACTTGTAAGCACTTATATATGTAAATTAACTTGTAATATTACACCATTTTAGTGTATGATTATTAATCTCTTTTAAAATTATATTTTATTTTATAGAAAAGTAAATTTTATTATATGTTTCCTTTGTCTCATTGAGAGTCACACTTTAGTAAAAAAATTATCTCAAAATAAATATAATTTCAACTTTCAATATAAAATTAATAATTATTTTTTATTATATCATTTAGTTAACATTATGTATATTATTTTCAAAATATTATATTCCACTTTAATTTTTTTATAATATTTCTTAAAAAATTATCAAGTTTTTGTAAATATATGGATGGTAAAACAAATTTGCTTATATTGAGTTTTGAAATTATATTCTAAAAACAAATTTTACAAAATAAGGTTTTTTCTTTTCTAATCTCTAAACAATTTTCAAAAATTGAGTTGTGCAACATATTTTTTTTAATATTGTCTTTTGAAATTTAAAAAAAATTAATTTATAAAATAGTTTTTAAAAATTAAAAAGAAAAACACAATAAGACAAGATGCGTTTTATTATCCACAAATATTTATATGGTAAGTAAGTGTATGTGTAAAAATTGATGAAGTTTGAAATTTGATGAAGTTTTCGTGTGAAATCAAGAACATCAAATTTTGGGCATGAAAATATCATCCAAATAACATTTAAAAAATTTGGATGATGCGTTTTATTATCCACAAATATTTATATGGTAAGTAAGTGTATGTGCAAAACAATATTCAGTTGACATTACATACAACTTATTATATGCTTATTTAATATTTAAGACAAAAAAATACATTATTTTATTTTTTGGTTTTTCTTGTAAAAAAACATATATTGCTCGGTTCAAACAAAAAAAAAAAATAGTATTTTTCTATTGCTAATCGAATGAAAAATTACTACCACGTTATGTTACACAATATGACAAAAAAACACACTTAGATGTGTCTTTATATAAGTCACTAAAAAGTTTCAAATTAGGGGAACACTTTGGACCAAATTATGTCTTGCTACCTCTTACTAAAAGTCAGTGACCTCTTTTTAGCAAACTAAAAAAACATATTTCAAAATATCTTCCACTAGAGAGACAAAGAAAGCACCTTATATCTACCACTAGAGTTATCTTTCAAAATTCACATTCTCATTATATTTACTAAATATCCGCAAATTTCATCTTTGAGAGAAATATATCACAGATATTTGAACTTAAAATGCTTTAAATATAAGTAGTTACATGCATCTAGCAAACAATATAAATATCGCACATGCACACATTACGTCAAAAAAATTTGTTTTATAGCACTTATTAGTCTTTTATAACACTAATAATATAATGTTAGAACTATTAATTAAAAAGAAGCGGTATTTTATAATATTTATTCAATGTTATTATATGCAACTATACGTTTATTATAAAAGAATTGCTATAAAAGACTTAATAAACG
>JBBPBR010000007.1:41997369-42015898 GCA_037974775.1 Cicer pinnatifidum
CGATATATTTATAGAAAGAAAAAGGGATATAAAAAATATGATAAGTAACTAAAACATTTTATATATTTTTAGAGAAAAGGGAACATGCATTGTTAGTATAAAACCAGAAAACGAGATATGTATGTTTAGTATAAAATGATTTTATATTAACATTTAATAGGATTTGTATATTTAGTGTCGTATCACACCACTTCAATCCTATTTTATGATATGACATAGAAAAATGAAGAACTCTCGTTATACGTTAGTGTAAAACTATTTTACGTTGAAAATAGATATTTATTAAACTCATATTTTTAATATTTAATATCTTGTTACGTTTAATATAAATTACCAATTAAGAGAAAATAGCTACTTTCATTCCTTATTTTTGCTAAAGATTGACCATATTTTTTTGGCATAATTATTACAAATTTGTATGATCTTTTCTTACTCTCTTTATTACCACAAAAGCAGAATGGAAAATTCATTCTAGCAACATTTTTTATCATCTATTTTGTGCGTGGTTAGCTCCAAATGAACTATTCTTGAGTATGATTATTGGCTATTTTAGAGAATGTCTTGACTGTGTTTGATAAATTGATTATTTGTTTGGCTTAATGAGAATGTGAATGAGAAGGATACCGATAATGATAGTTTGTGTATGTTGTCGCCATTTCATTAACACATTTTTCCATGAAGTGTAAATGAAGCATTAATAAAACGAAGTAGTGACATCACCTAGTTATTTCTTTGAGAAGTAGAGGGGAATGTGTTATTTCTTTGAGTGCGTGTTTATGGCTCTTCAATATGTAGCATATAAAATTTTGGTTGGAAAAAAATAGATGGAGTTTTTAAACTTTAAATTATCAATGTGTAACTAAATGCCGATATGCCGGTATAATGTATAGGTGCATGGATTGTTTTGGTGAACTCTTTCAAGTATACTTATTGACGAGGAATTTATGGATGTACATTTTTCTTTCTTTCTTAGATGTATGTACTATTTTCTACTTGTAGCACTTCTTGTATTAAAGTAGTGATTAATATTTGATTAAAAAAAATGTTTAATTATAATTATGGACTTCATATTTTAGTTGAATCATAAAAATAATATTTTCATTTTATTTTTCTTCAATTTTGGTCATCAAACAGAATTTTGATTCAAAATTTGATAAAGTGTAATTTTTTTGCGCTTATTTAAGTCACATTATGTCTTAAGTTCTCATGTTCTTATAATTGTATATGAGAACTATGATCATAAATAGTGTGGTTTGACTTAAAAAAAATGACACTTCTTTAAATTTTGTACCAAAATTCTGTTTTGAAATAAAAACTCGAGAGAAATAAAATTAGAGGACAATTTTCATAATTTAACTAAAATAATTGAATCAAAACTACAATTAAATAAAAAATAATTAATAAAAATTACATAAAGTATTTATAAATATACATACCTGTTAAAGTTCATTTTGGTAATTTGAACATCTAGAAAAAAATTTGATCCAAGATATCCAAACAACCCGACATATTTAAGGTTTGTTCCTTAAAGTCTTTTTAATAGTCTATTATTTAAAACTAATCACTTTTTTTAAAAAAATTAACCGTCTATTAAAACTTTTTTTTAAAAAATAGAATATGAAATCCTTAAAATTTCTTAAACTGAATAGTTGTTTTGAGTAATTTGTTATAAAAATTATTTTTAATAATTGATTCTTTTAAAATAAGTTATTTTCATTATGGTTGGATTTAATCATTGATTTATCAAAATCAGAGTTCCTAAGAATTAATTAGTCTAATTTTGAGTTGTTGAATTGTTGAAATTATAAATTTTAAGTTGTAATTAGTCTAATTAGAAGATGTTGAACTATTGAGATTAGAATTCCTAAGTGTAAGTTAGTGTAATTAGGTTCAGTTGAACCCATTGATTATCAAAATTATAATTTTAAAGTCGTAGTTAATCTAATTATGTTAGATTGAACATTTGGATATTGAATTTAACATTCCTAAGTCTAAGTTAATCTAATTATGTGGCATTGAACGATTGGATCATCAAAATTAGAAATCTTAAGTCGTTTTTAGTCTAATTAGGTAGGGTTGGACCATTTGATAATTTTCAAAGTCATAATTAATCTAATTAAGTTAAATTGAAATGTTGGATCTTCAATAATAGAATTTCTAAGTCTAAGTTAATCTTATTAGGCGATATTGAACCTATAGGCCGTCAAACTTTGAATTTATAAGTCATAACTAGTCTAATTGAGTGAGATTAAAATGTTGGATCATTGCTATAATAATTTCTACACTTACGTTAGTGTAGTTAAGTGAGATTGGACTGATGAATCATTAAAATTATAACTTCTAAGCCTAAGTTAGTCTAATTGGATTGGATTGAACCGTTAAATTTTCAAAATTATAATTCCTAAATATTAGTTAGTCAAATTAAGCGAGATTGATGTCTTGGATCATCAAAATTATATATTTTCTAAGTCGTAGTTAGTCTAATTAGGTGATATTAGACAGTTGAATAATTAAAATTAGAATTTCTATCTCGTATTTAGTCAAATTAGGTGAAATTAAACTGTTGAACCATTCAAATTATAATTTCTAAGCAGTAGTTAGTTGAATTAGGTGAGATTACATTATTGGATCAATGAAATTTAAATTCCTATGTTAAAGTTAGTCTTAATAGGTTAGGTCATTTCAGTTGTTAATTCAGTTTCATTCCAATCATTTTAATTATTAACTCAGTTTCAAATTAAGATATTTAATTTTTATTTCACACGTGTTAGAGATTGTTGTTGTTGGGAAAAACAGCATAAGTTCAAAAGAATTAAGACACAATCACAACACAAGAATATAACGTGGAAACTCCAAAACCGGAGAAAAAACCACGGCCGCTGCCTAAACCGGCAACCAGAGAATTAACACTATGTGAAAATTGTTACAACACATAGACTTCTCTCAGAGAATTAATACTATGTGAAAATTGTTACAACACATAGACTTCTCTCACCCACACCCAACACCCTAGTACAACCACACTCTTACAAAGCAAGTCAGATACAAGCTTAAAGTGCTACATGCTGACTGGTTCTGGTGCATTTGAAAACAAAGGACCAAAACCCAATATATAGCCTTGACCTTCTCCTTATTCTCCCACACTAAGCGATGTGGGACTTGCAATCAACCCCAACAATCTCCACCTTGATTGTAAGAGTTACACCGCTTTCATTGTCTTACCGACAATCATACTCCACCATAAAGAGTACACTTCACTTGGAACTAAACCATCCCAAGAATTTTCTCCACTTGGAACTAAACCATTCCAAGAATTTTCTCCACTTGGAACTAAACCATTCCAAGAATTTTCTCATGTCGAAACCTCGCTGAAATTTATGGTGCAACTCCCATGTTGGCTTCCAGGAAGTTCTTCAGCCATCGACACATCACCACACACCTTGCATCAATGCCAACCAATGCCCGTGTGCTGTTCTGAATCCGCTAGCAATAACATGTCCTTTTTCATGGTAAAGCGGAAATACCATAAGGACACCATCATCTCCCAAAACAAGGGAGACCTTGCCAGCACTTGTCTCAGAGTCTTTGCCAGATACTGCTCCACCTGGACAATTTCTCTTCACATGCCTTGTGTAATCCTGATTGTATAAGCACATCCTTGACTTGTACTTTCCACAAGCCAAAGTTGATTCTTCCATCAAACTTCTCTATGTCAAACTTCATAACGCTTGAATAAGAGATAACAGCTGCACGCAGACTGTAAACTGTGCACCAGGTAAGTTCCCAGGAAAGAGAGGTGGGTCACAACAGACACGCTTAAATACCAAGTCTTTCCTTAGCCAGAACCTCCCTAAACAACACTTTCACAGTATCACCTTTCCCCTAACAATACCAAGGATAATTCTTTTCTGATGTGGAAGATCAGACAAAGCTGCAACCACAGAGCATACTAAGAAAAATTATCCCACCGAACCTCTGAACCTGGCTCTTGATACCAGTTGTTGGGAAAAACAGCATAAGTTCAAAAGAATTAAGACACAATCACAACACAAGAATATAACGTGGAAACTCCAAAACCGGAGAAAAAACCACGGCCGCTGCCTAAACCGGCAACCAGAGAATTAACACTATGTGAAAATTGTTACAACACATAGACTTCTCTCAGAGAATTAATACTATGTGAAAATTGTTACAACACATAGACTTCTCTCACCCACACCCAACACCCCAGTACAACCACACTCTTACAAAGCAAGTCAGATACAAGCTTAAAGTGCTACATGCTGACTGGTTCTGGTGCATTTGAAAACAAAGGACCAAAACCCAATATATAGCCTTGACCTTCTCCTTATTCTCCCACACTAAGCGATGTGGGACTTGCAATCAACCCCAACAGTTGTTTGCAATGGAAGAACTTCTACCTGGAGTTGAGCAGAAGTTCTATATAAGACACCTCTACATCAACTTCAGAAGAAAAAAAACACGTAGCGAAGATTTTAAAAGAATTGGCGTGGAAATGTACAAAGACATCATATCGCCAACCATGGAAAAAACATATATAGGAAATGACAATAGTTATGTAGAGGCTTACAAGACCCTTACGTAGAGTAGATCAAGATTCACAATACATTTAAAATGTGATATGTTGGTGAATAATATGTCGGAGACTTTCAACCATGTTATCTTAGGGTTAATTGCTTACTCCAAGAGTAACTCTGTGATAAGTCACTCTGCTTAATAACTCAATATAAATGATGAAATTCATTAATCCAATTATTGATTATTGACATGATTTATATTAATGATCAGACACACAAAGTTTTATATAAATATGTAATTTGTCGCTATGTAATCTAGTTATCGATAGTTCCTTATATATTTTAAAAGTTTATTATATATTCATTTGAAATTATTTAATAGATTATCAAATAATTTTAAAATTTAACAAATATTTGTGGAGTTGATCTATTTAATAAGAATTTTTTATTCCACAGTTGGATTAATAAAATTTGTCGTTTATATTGAGTTATTATGTGGAGTAACTCAATATAAACGATAAATTTAACTAATTCGACTGTCAAATCAATAGTTCTTATTGAATAGATTAAGTCTAATTTTTTTTTTTATAAAATTTAAATTATTTAATATTTCATTAAATATTTTCAAAAGAATGGACAATAAGCTTTTAAAAAATATAACTAAATATCCTTTGCTAGATTACATAACTATGAATTTTGGATTTATATAAAATTTTGTGAACTTGATCATTAACATATTATGTCAATAATCACTTGTTAGTTTAATGAAATTAATCGTTTATATTGAGTTATTAAGTAGAATAATTCATCAAAGAGTTGCTTTTGAAGTAAACAAATCCCCCTTAGTTTTATCAATTTAAGAAATCAGTCATTCTCTTTTAAAATCTGACAATCACTATTAGAAAAATCCATTTTAGTTGCCACATTTAGTGTCGGCCTCCGACTCCAACGCTAGTTAGCGTCGACAAGCAAACGCTAAGGCACAATTTCTTTTTTGATTTTATTAATAAGTAGTGTCGGCTTACGGACGCTAAATAATTTTAATAAGGCTTAATTGCAGTTTTGGTTCCCCTATTTTAGTTGAATCGCGAAAGTAGTTCTCTCATTTTATTTATCCCCAGTTTTGGTCCCTAAAACATAATTTTGGTTCAAAACTTGATGAAATTTCATTTTTTTTTACATTTATTTAAGTCTCACCATGCCTCAAGATCTCATTTGCAACAATTGTATCTGAAATCTATGATCATAAATGGTGTAGTACGACTTTAAAAAATGAAATTTCATCAAGTTTTGGACCAAAATTTTGTTTGGAGACCAAAACTGTGGGGAAATAAAATGGGGGGACTACTTTCGCAACTCACATAAAATAGGGAGACCAAAACTACAATTAAGCCTTTTAATAATTAGCGTCGGTGTGGCCGACGCTAAGTTTATGATTTTTTAAAATTAAATTTTTTTAATATTATTTGAAAAATTAATATTATATTTATAAATACTTATCACCCCTCATCTCAGAACTCTCACTTCATCGTCAGCACTCGTATCCTTCATGTTTTTCATGTAACCCTAACTTTTGATCTCATCACCCACTCTGAACCCTCTCAATGTCGTCACCCACTTTGTATTCCCCATGGCCGACCTTTACAATGAAGTTGAATGATTAATATGCATAAAATCACAATAAAACTCTCCAAAAATTTAACTTTTAACATCGGAAAATTTTAATTTTATAATTTAGTTAATAACATAAGAATAATTAACGCATTTAGATATTTCTATATTATGAAATCGCATCTATATCATTTAATATATGTAAAACTATCATTTTTTTTCAGTTCAAAAATATAAAAAAAGAATGATAAAAAATATCCACTTTTAAAATAGAAGAATTAATTTCATAAATATGTAAAAATAAAGAAATCAAACCTACAATAAAGCCTATATATATTATTCTCTCTTCACTCAACAAGTTGTACACAAGACATATATTTTTTCTGATCAAATAGTAAAAAGATGACCATTCACGAATTAATTAATTAAAAGAAGAATGTGCATTTGATTAACAAACTATCTCTTAAATAAATGGAAAATCACCGTTCACACTAAAATTCCTAAATATCACAAATTCAAGAACAACGACGTGTATTACATAAATCACTAATTTAATTACACTCATAATTAATGACTAATACCGAGAACTTACAATTTTTTTATCAAATTCATGAAACTCGCAATCTATTCAATCATATACAAATCTATGACAATCAAAACAGAACTATATATGATACTGATCATTCGTTTGCTTTGATGTATCTCTTTCTGATCAGTCAAAAACTATGAACGATGATTCAAAAGTCAAGAACTAAAGTGGAAACAAAACTCTATATATGAGGGTGGAGTACCATTTAATAATTAATTACATGTATGTTTAGTTCCATTTTTTTTTTCTAAGTATGTAAATTGGATGTTTTAGGTGTAATATTCTCTCGCATAGAATTTATCGTACTTGTAAGAACTATGCATTTAAACAAAATATCTCTTTTATTATTGCAAACAAAAGTTACAAACCACAAAACAAAATACATTTGAACTTATTCAGTTCAAAATCTTTTCATCACATAACATAAGATGAGAAATTCACTTCTTATTATCAAATTTTTTTCGAAGCTTACTCTCACTAAGTAATTCAACTAAAAAGGAAGGGAAATTTGATGATAATTATTCCAAGAATCATACTCCCTCTTTGAATCTCCAAACCTTTTCAAATCAACAAAGGAAGATCCACCTTCCATCCTTGCCTTCTTAGCACTTATTTTCATCTTCAAAATATTATCTCTAATTTCTTTTCCTTTATTTGATTCCATCAACTCCATAACTCTCACTCCCAATTCAATCCCACCTACAAATCTATCTATTGACTGATTTAGTTTCAATGCAATTTTCCCTTCCTGCACCAAAATCAATCTATTTAACTTTTGTTCTGCGTAAAGTGGCCACGTAATCATTGGAACTCCTTCACAAATAGCTTCTAAAATTGAGTTCCACCCACAATGAGTAACAAACCCTCCCACCGAGTCATGACTTAATATCGCTCTCTGTGGGGCCCAGTTCTTCACTACCATTCCATTCTCCTTTGTTCTTTCCAAAAATCCTTTCGGCAACAAATCATCCAAACTCAGCTCCTCCAAATCCAACTTGGTTCTAACAATCCATAGAAATCTTTGCTTACTTTTCTCCAATCCAAATGCTATCTCTTTTAACTGAGCCTTAGAAAATCTTCCCATGCTTCCGAAGCTCAACAACACAACGCTTTGACTCGGTTGTGAGTCGAGCCACCTCATACATTGATTTTCATCTTTTTCATACAAGGCTGAAATCACAGGTCCAATGCAAAAAATCAATGGAGTTTTTCCATCTGGAACACACAACCCATCTCTCATAGAGTTAATAACTTTTCTTTCAATAGCATTAAAACTGTTTACAAAAATTCCATCACTTTCCCTCATTGATTGAGCACATTCAAGCAACATTTGGTAACTTGGACTCGTTGGATCGACCGCTTCATCGGGCCAGTCGTCGACGAATAACCTCGGTAACCCGGGGAGTTCAATAGGTGTATGAATGTCAAAGTCCTTTATGGATTTTGTGGCATTTTTATGAAAAGTTGGAAAGTGAAGAAAAAATGATAGCATAGAAGCTGATGAGGTGAAGTAAAAGTAAATAGGGATTTCTAGAGTGTTGATAACTTGTGAAGCACTATAGTTGAAGAAATCCAAAATAACTCCTTTGAGGTTTGTAGTTTTTGAGATGGATTGAAGAATATGGTGAACATGGTGGTTGCAATGAGGGGAGAGTTCAAGGGTGTGTAAGTGAAGTGGGAGTGTTAAAGTGAGTGAAATGGAAGGAATGAATCGGAAGTTTATGGAGGGAAATTTGGAAGAGATAGAAGTTGTGTATTGAGTGGTGGAATCATTGTTATTGTTGGTGGTAGTGTTTTGGTTAGGTGGATTGAGAATGAGAATTTGGATGGAAAATGAAGGGTGATGGGTTAATATGAGTTTCCCAAGTTCAACCATGGACATTAAATGTCCACTCCCAACAGCAGGGTAAAGAACTATTGTGTCCTTCATGGTTTAGAATATACAAAATTGGTTACTTTTTTTTTTTTTTTTTTTTAAAAAAGCAAGACTATTGTTTTCTTATGGACTACCTTAATTAGATAGAAAGTGAACAAGTGTATTTATAGGAAAATTGTGCCAACTATGCTATTAAAAATATAAAAAAATTATGAGTAAAATTGTGCCAACCATGCTATTAAAAATATAAAAAAATTATGAGTGTACACCCATATACCTTTTTACAACTTGAGAGAAGAAAATACACCCATGTACCTTTTTTATAATTTGAAAGAAGAAAAGATAGAAAGAGTAATATGATATATAAGTGATGTAATAAGAAGAAAAAGATAGACTACCTTTGAATGCAATAATCATTTATTCTATTAAATTAATTTTTAGTTATTTATGTGCCACTATACTTTGTGTTCAAAAACGTTGATCGTTTAAAGTAATTTTTTTTTTATTTAAATAAAAAAAAATATTCATTCATTTAAACCGATAGAATAATATTTAATGTTGTCAAAATTAAACAGAATAAATCTTTAAATAAATTTATAACATTTGAGTTAATAGTATAAAAAGACAAAATATATATAAATGTGACAAAATTAAAGTGTATGAAATATTTATTTTTGAAGATATGTAATATTGAATATGTCAAACTCATTTATTTTGAATTTAATAGAAGTTAATATATCAATTTAAACCAAAAGAACATCTCAATAAGATGAGAAATCAAACAAAGTCACACAAAAATGATGAACAAAATATTGCCACGCGCGTATAAACAACGTAATCTAATATAAAACACAAAAGAAAAGTTAAATATATATAAAAATAATGTAATTAGTTAAAATGAGTGAGAGAAATGATTTAGTAGAGATCAACTCAGTCAGAGAATCAATATATGTCTGATTTCGATCAATCGATCTTAAAAAAATCTAATTTTTATTTTTATTTTATAATTTAACATACTAAATTTAAATTTGAATCGTTCGGTTTTAATATAACAATAAATAACATATGAATGTGTGAATATGAAGACTCTGATTATTGAGAATTTTGATGAGAAGAAGAGGAAGAGAGGTGTGACAACCTAATTGGGACTAGAGGTGGAAATAGACAAAACCGAACGACAGGGGTCTATGACATAACCTACGTAAGACCCATTTCATGACATACTTTTCTTTTAAATAGACAAGGTCAAAACTTCTAAAAAAAACTTATTTAGTTAAAAAGATAAAGTTATATGTCACATAATTTTAGGCTGACCTATTTAAATAAATAAATAATATTATTTTTACTATTATAATTATTATATTAAATTTTGATATTTTTGTTAGAGATTCAACTTTTAACAATTTACGCATATTAACATATTTTAGTTTTTGACATATTTAAATGTATTATTATAAAATAGAATTGAAGTAGAATGTGGATAAAGTCACATTCTTCAAAATACTATGTTAAATATCAATATAAAATTTAATTTCATGTACTTATTAATTAGCTCATTAATCTATTTAAATATATATTTAATTATTTATTCAAAAATAATAAATTAAAATAAACTTTTAAACATATTAATATTATATATCAGACTTCTATTAAGACTAAATTTAAACCTAAAAAGTAAACCTAGAAGATCTCACAAACTACCTATTCTAAGCCTGGCTTAGGACTGCTAGGAGGCTGCTAGGTATTCTAGAAAATCTCATTATTTTGTTTTCTATCTGTCTTATATTTCTTTTAAATGGTTTATTGTAATAATTGATGTAGGTAAATCACTTTTTTTTTTCTGTCAACTAATATAGACAAATTACTAAACTTGTCTTTTTATGCTATGCTACATTTGTTTATTCGAGAGTACTCACGATATATATTGGCAGCATGCACGCAAAGTCGCGTGACTCGTTGCATGGATTTTGTCAACCGGCTGCGAAGGGCATATTGCAACCTAATTAATACTATTCTAAAGGAAAATATAAAATAAAATATAAGTAAATAAAATATATACATATATATATATATATATTTAATCATAGAGTGTTTCATAATAATTTTATATGAACTTATTGCACAATATTTTTAATGATATCTGGACGTTTTCAAATGATAATTTTATAAATATATTAAAAGAAAAAAAAATTAAATTAGAGACAAAATTAAATAAATGATAATTTTGTAGTTGTTTTAAATTAAAAGATCCAAATATTATATGTAAATAAGATAAATGGCTTTTTAACAAAAAAAAATAAATGACTTATAATGTAATTACTTCTATATTATATGTACTAAATCTATTACTATTATAATCTAACAACTTCAAATAAATAAAATTTTGGCGCCTAAACCATGTATAGCCACAATATCAACATCTGACTTAATTCCAACCAAATTTTTCGGTGTATAAAAAAAAATCTACATATATTAACTATCATTGATACCTACACTAATACCTAAAGTCTATCTATCCTATATGCATGTGCAAGCATTCGATTCATTAAAGTACTCTCATGCATTCATATTGATGACATTTAATTTAACAGCCATTATGCTGCACTTAAACTGTTGAACCTAAAAGGTATGGTTTTTTCTATACATTATCTCCGGTAAAATGTGTTTAAATACTCTTAGTAATTGGCTTATTAGTTACACCATTTTATATCTTGCAAATTCTTTTAGTTATTGTCTTTTTAGATTAATAATGATGTCTCATTGTGGTCAGATGATTTATGTTTTACTTTTCCTATCATTGCATTTAGGTTTTGAACAATTTGATGTTTTAATGTTTTGTCATGGTATCCAAGTTTGTAGTTCCTTTATATTTTGGTAAGCATGTCAATGCCATATGTTTGTTTTAATTTAGGATTTTTTGCAAGTTTATGTTTTATCTATCTTGGTAAGCATAATCAAAGCTTAAATGTAAATTTATTGATAGCAATAACTAAGTATTGCTTATATTGTAGTCTTAAATAATGGCTTATATCTATTACTATTGTAATCTAACAATTTTTATATGTAAGTTTTTTCCGTCTAGACCAAGTTTTGCATAAATAAAAAACATGTGACTTAATTCAAGATAAATTTCCTATGATGTTGAAAAGATAAAAATATAATAACTCTTCTTGTTACCTACATTAATACCTAAAGTTCGTCGACTACTACAATCAATTCTACAACACAACTAACATTAAATGTTCAGTTTGACAAGCCACACAAATGAACCAATAACAACAAATTGTTCACTTTCAATGCAAACTTGTAGATTAACCATAATGTACTTTCAATGCTAACCCGATCCTGAACTTTTGAACACCAATTAGGTACCAACTTTCTACACATTTATTCAAAGCAACACAAATATATGAGAAACTAACACAATCATAATTAAGCATAGGCACCCCTCAAATAGATAAGTGTTAATTACCAATGAAGCCTTTAATGTCATAAATGTTAATTACCATACTATTCCTAATAATTACGGTTGCATTTAATAAATTGAGATTTTTCGTGACCAACACAATGCATTAAATATGGGAAACTAACACAATATCCCAAACTAGATGTACACCATTTTTGTAGTCAATCTCTTAAATTTGCTTATAAAATGGTGAGCACGCACTCCTTAATAATTTTTGTGGTTGAGCCTAACGTAATAGATATAGAAGAAAATGTTGATGAGGTTTTTGAACGGGGATTAGATAATTCTTTTCTCTTAAATTATATTTCCTAATTGAAATAAAACTTGGGAGCATTTGCAGGAAAACTATATAAATGTGATGCCACTAATTGTATTTTGATTGTATTTTGTTATATATTATTATGTTTTTACTATTATGAATTTTAATTATTTGCTTCCAAATTAAAAAATAAAATGCCTATTGTTAGAATTATTTCCTTAATATAATAAAAGCATGTTCCTGTTTTAGTTGAAAATAGTTTAGTTAAATTAATTTTGAGTGAATTAATTCTGTAAAATTGATTTTAATTAAAAATTAGTTGAATATAAAATTATTTATGTTCGAATATATTTAAATAAAAATGAATTTAGCAATAAATTTTAATTAAAAAAATCACGCTACAAATATTTACTTCAAATATTGTTCACAATACCAATTCCAACAATATTTAGATCATAAGGATCATTTTCAATGACCTCTCATGCATCAAAATCATAAGCAATGATGTAGTTTTTTTGCACGTTCTCTCCAATACAAATAGCCATCACATTTGAAACTCGGTGTTCTATTATACACTCCCTTATATTTCAAAAAACACATTATTAATCTTTTCAATAACTCTTAAAACCATTGGACTCTCAACACTAAGAAATTTGGATCTTAACGCCAATGGACTTTACAATGGGGTTAAATAAAATTTCAACTTGCTAAGGACTTTCAATCACGCAAAGGAAAATATTTGAAAACGAGATGGAATAGTGTAATTTGTATGAAAGTATTCTTCTAAATTCGATTTGGTGTTATAATAAACTGTTCCAAATTGAAAAGGACAAGTTTACACAGAAAAACAATTTGATTTAACCTATTAAAATGAAAGTGATTCGATCAAATATATATAAAGTAAAGAACTATAATAGATTAATTTGAATGCACTAATGATATAAAATCGAAGTAAACATAATATTCAACCTTTGACACAATTCACAATTGTTGATATGGTTTTAAAACAAATTTCTAATTCAACAAAAGTTAAATCATGAAAATGTATGAATTTCGAATTTTTAAAGTCACTAATTTTAATATTATTCAAAAATTAGAAAATAGATTTTACACTACGGAACACCAAAATACAAAAAATATAATTAACATAAAATACATAATGTAAATAGTTAACATAAAGAGATAATCCCACCACAATTTTTATATTAGTTCCTCTATTTTGTCACTATATGTAGAGTACATCCAGTCCATATTCAATAGAATATGAGTTTCTTCCTTTATTTTGATGCGACGTTTATAAGATCTTTCGTCAATTGTTACAGGCCTTATGAACCAATTCAATATTCTCTAAATGTCCAAAGATAAATCTTGAAACACCTTGTAAGATAAAATATGAATCGTTTATGTTTAAGATGAAGACAACCTCTTCAATCTTGCAAGATAACACCTTAGAGTTAATCTTGCTCTAGACCATAAAGAAAACCCCTCTTCAAACCTTATACAACATTAATTGATATCCCTTTAATTGCTCATATCTGGAACAATCACCCCAACAAGAGATATCATATCTTGATGTTTCTCACTAAAATATTCACTCACATATAAGACATAAAAGGGTTTAATCTAGATTATAATATTGAATGCATGAAATTGATGAATATATGGATATGCTCTTAGTATCAATGAAACTTCATATCCATATATAAAGAGACATAAGTTAGTTGGCCAAACTACAATGTATTCTAATTGAAATATTTGCTTTGTAACAATCAAATATTAATTTAGTAGATCGTGTGAACCAACTTACATACTTATAAATCAATTCACATGTTTCTTAAAAGTTCAAGATTTCTTCTTGATGCAGTGTAGGTCGATTCATACAAGTGTAATTTACATAATCTCTTATAACTGAGTGAGTCGATTTACAAGATTTAGAACATCGAAAATGAATTCAAGACCTGTAAATCAATTTACAAAGTTAAAAATCACATATGAAATATTTTTAATGCGTTTCAAAGTATATCAACATATTTCTATTGTATAATTAAATTATTTGGATAAAATATAATTTTCATGTTATTTTTTCTAATACAAAATATTTTAAAATGTTATGAAGTAGAGAATCAACAAAATCACAAAAACAACACACTAAATAAACCTAATTTTGAAATTTCTAAATTTATCCTATGTAAAATAAATAAAATGTTAATTGTTCCTAAAAATAATGTAAATTAAATCATAAATAAAAACCCGCCTTATGTTCTAAGTTCTAACCAGATTTCCAACCCCTTGTTCGTTCGTTCCAACAATTCTCAGAGTTCAGATTTTGAAGTTTTCGCTACTCAGGTTTGCTTCTTAGATAATCTAAGGATTTCGATTTTAGGGTTTCACTTCACTATGTTACCATGGATCATCATCGATAAACTGTTTTCTCTTCGATCATATTGTTCCCGACGAAGCGTTATGCGCTTGCAAGGAGCAAATGTAGGGTTTCTTTTAATTTTATTAGGGTTTTCCTGAACTCCAAAGCGTTGCTGATCGACGTTAAACTAATGGTCTTTCTTGCAATTCGGCTATGGATTTTGGCTTCTATGCAGTTGAAGTTCTGCGATATAGTTTATTATCAAAGCAATTGCATTATGGGTTTGGGGTTTCATTTAATTTACTTATTAGTGTTGTTGGGATCAGAAATACCGTGATTCGGTGATTCTGTTAAGGATTTTTGCCTCTGCTCAAGATATTCTGTTATGTAGTTTTTGTTTCTTTATTCATTGTATGTAAACTTTATATTTGGGTAATATAAAGTTTGGTAATGGACAATTTGGGATGAGTAACGATATGCGTTCCACGGCTGCTTGTTTTAGTATTGGATTGTTGTTCATTGGATAAGTGGCTGATTTAGGATGCTATTGCATTGTTGGTTGTTTTCTAGAGCATCATCATGGATATGAAGGTGGCAAGGAGTAGTAGAACTGATGAGTCATTGGAAAAACATGCTTCTATTGGCTTGCTGGGAGATGCAACAGAAACCCTTGTAGGTTTCGGCACAGCGAAACACAGTCGCCTTCTACAACAGCTTCTCACATTGTCGATACTGGATACTGTAATGCAAGAAAGCGCCATTTCTTATCCGAGTCTGAGAATGACCCTCCTGATCATAACAAAAAGGCAGTCTTGAAGAGAGTCAGTGGAGACGTTGATGCTTCTCGGACTCCGTCACCAAGTATATGCAAATACTGGATCAATAGCAACTGTGTGCACGGTGATCAGTGTCGGAATATACATTCATGGTTTTCTGGTGATTGGTTGTCCAGATTATCAAAGCTTCAAGGACACAAGAAGGTACTTGGACGTAACCACCCTATAGTATTCCTTGGAAATGCAATAAATTATGTGGCTTCCTTTTATTGTAATACTTCCGGAGTAGCTGAATTATAATTTTTGTCAATAGGTTGTTTCTGGAATTACACATCCAGTAGGATCAAACAAGCTTTATTCGGGAAGTACCGATGGGACAGTTCGGACATGGGACTGCAATACTGGCCAATGTGATAATGTGATGAATCTTGGTGCTGAAGTCACATCTTTGATCAGTGAGGGCCCTTGGATTTTTGTCGGTCTGCCGAATATTGTCAAGGTAAGCTCTTCTTCTTACTTAAGTCATTATTTTGTTTCATTGTGTGATCTGTCAATTATATTGGACCATTGCTTGCAAGCTGATTATGTCATTGGGGTTTTTATGAAGGCATGGAATATTCAGACTGCATCACAGTTCAATCTTGATGGACCTAAGGGTCGAGTCCTTGCCATGGTTGTTGGCAACGATACACTGTTAGCTGGAGCAGAGGTAACTACTCGCACAGTCTTTTACGTTTTTTATCTGAATAAATCAAACTTTTCATTTATCTATCAGTTTATCTATAATTTGATTATTTGAATTGCAGGATGGTGTAATTTCTGCATGGAGAGGCTGCTCTGAACCCATTTCTCCTTTTGAACTGGTTACGTCACTATTGGGTCACACTAAATCTGTGGTTTGCCTTACCATTGGATGCCACAAGATGCTTTACTCAGGATCAATGGACCAAACCATTAAGGTATTTCTATTGTCTGTCAGTGAGGATTCTCTGTTTTTTTTCCTTTCAAATTTATGCAATTCTCAATGGAGATTTATTTAGTTTTTAAAATAAATATATAAAGGTTTTGACTGGACTAGTACATTATAGTCAGTTGTCCAGTTCTTCATATTGAAGTAGACTTTGTCAAAACAGTCTGTCTTTTTCTTGTGTAATTGTTGAAGCTGAAATTATTGTGTGTTTTGTTGTATTGTATGGTTTTATCTTGTTTTTGTCATTATGTTTTGTTTGAGATAGTAATTTGTTATTGTTTTCTTCAGGTTTGGGATCTTGACTCATTCGAGTGTACAATGACACTCAATGGACATACTAATGTAATTACATCCCTTATTTGTTGGGACAATTACTTGTTATCTAGTTCATTAGACCACACTATTAAGATCTGGGCTGCCACTGAAGAGGGACCTTTGAAAGTGACATACTCACATAGTGTAGAAAATGTAAGTCACTTAACTAGTATAATATCTATGCATGGTATTTTTTATAATGGTCATGTAAGTTGTTAGTTGAATTTTTTTATTTTGATTACAGGGTGTTGTTGCACTTAGTGGGATGACTGATGCACAAGGCAAGCATATATTGTTATGCTCCCACAGAGACAATTCTGTTTGCCTGTATGAATTACCACCGTAAGTAAACTTGCAACTATCTTGTTGTTCATGTAAAACTGAAACTTGCTAACTTGCTTCTTACTGACAATGTCTACTTTCATAATTTTTAGATTTTCTGAGAGGGGTAGATTGTTTGCTAGACGAGAAGTTGGATCGATAGAGATCGGTTCTGGTGGACTCTTCTTCACCGGAGATGGTACTGGCTTGATGACTGTCTGGAAATGGTTGGAAGAGTCTAAGATGGCAACATCCTCCTAAGTCATGAGAAAGATATATACCTTTTGCTTTCTTCCACCAACTACCTTGTTGATGTGCACTGAGTGTTCATATTAGGCAGAGGAGTATATGATCAATTATACTCCACTAGCATACTTTTGAGTCACGATCATTTGTACAGTTGGTGACACAAGTCAATTTATTTTGATCTGATCATTGAGCTAAATTGATTGAAAAAAGATGTAAAGGTACAAGTATTATAAAGCTATTCTTTTTGTAATAGCAAGGCCTCTTTAGAGAGCCTCACAAAAATATTGAAATGTGCATTTAACAATGACAAGTATTTAATGTGGAAAAAAGTAGATGTATATATATTTATATATACACATAAATGAAAACTAAGAAATATCTCCAGTGTTTAAGTAGTTTTTTTTTTTATTTCCAACCTAAAATCATAAAAATTAAAATATTTAGCTTATCCTTATCCTGTGTCATAATAGCATATTTGTCTAATTCATTATTAGTTTCGCAAAGAAAATAATACGTACATCTCAATTCTTGATCGACATCGATTAATACATGAATAAAATCCTTAGATACAAAATCGTATCAAAATATTATTTATTTTAGAACGTCGGTCAAGAAATCCTATATTTCCACGTCATGTTTCTTCTTCACTCAAATTATGACCACAATAAGCTAGTCATGAGCCCACCACCCACAACCCAATTCTTTACCCTCTTCATTAAATGTTTGCAATTTTGCATAAACATGGTTTGAGTAATCATTAAACTCGGAATCCACATTCAACCAATCCAAAGCCACCACTGAATTTTCAAGATGTGCATCATTGCCATATTTTAAATATATGATTGCTATAATATAATGTTGTCTCCAGCAAGTTAAAATTGTCTTCAACATTTAATCAAAAAAGATAAAGGTAAATTGTCTTCAACATAAATATTTTACTTTAGTTTATCACAATATTTCAATTTACCAAAATTTATAAAATTCTAACATAGTCAATTATTATTTTTTTTCTAATTTTCAATCACTGATAAAATAAAAGTAAGATATTTGACATCTAGCTATATGAATAAGATTATTGGTGTATAATTTGGTATTATTTTTAATACTACATTCATCTTTAAATATAGAATTTCATAGAGCAAATTAAAATTTTCAAATATTTTTGACATCTTTTACGATATATTTTAATTAAGCTTT